>SKCR01032415.1:0-21550 GCA_019454045.1 Zanthoxylum bungeanum
AATGTGATTGCACTTGGAATGTTAGTAGGAGAGCTTCGAGAGTATAGAGGAAAATACATTGGCAAAATATGAAGTAAAGCGGGTACGAGCGTAGCCCTTGAGTAATGAAATGAAACATGTTGATGTTTCAATAAATAAGAGTAAGGTGGGTGATGGTGTTTGATGATAGTGATGATATTGATGTGAGCGATACATTGGTGTTCATGATTTGGATGTCATGATGCCAATGAGGTGTTTGATGTTACTGTTAAGGGTGAATATCATATGGAGCAATCTGATGTTGGTTGTGAGGACATGAGTTATGATGTGCAAAAAGTACATGTGGCCGAATATGTATGGTGTGATCAGATCGTTGATAAGAATGTTGATTGTTTGAGAAAGCGACATGGGCATGTTGAGTTTGTTTTAAATGAGATTTCAAATGTGAATCCATGTAGGAATCTCTTTGCTATTGCAAGTGGAGTTAAGAATGAGAGTAGCAATGGAGAGATTGAGAGTGGAAAAATATTGACAAAAAGTCATTCATTCGCTTTATTGACTTTTGCTCACCTTAACCATTTTTTTCCATGTGATTTTCTTTTATTCCAGGATTCTCGTCCTATTGATCTTGTCATTTTTATCTATGACCCGGGTTCGGATTCGAGGTCGAATCCTTTTCAAGAGAGGGAGAATGATGTGATCCAGAATGAGCTCTGTTTGTTGGGCCAAGTTAAAATTGAAGTTGTGGCTGATTGCATGGCTTGGTCAAATTGGTGTATTTGGGCCATTTTGGTGGATTTGGAAGATTCCCTGGGTTCCGGAGTTTGGTCCATGAATGAGACATTATGTGAAGGCTTTATTATGTCTAAAGCAATATTGGAATGGGTCTAGGACGTGCATGGGCTGCCTTGATTGATTTTGGGCTTTATTTCCGAATGGTGCATTAGTAGGGCGGGATTTACGCAGTCTTCATATTTTGGACGTAACTTTCTCGTCCGATGTCTGATTTTGGTGATTCAAGTTGCATTAAAAAGAGAACTTGTAGCTCTACAACTTTGAAGTTTTCATCAAAGTCCAGTTCAGATTCCTCATGGTCTAAATGAGGACGCAATGTATCCCTATAAGTTTTATATTTTATATTGTTTTTTAAGTTATGTTGTTTAAGTAAGTGTTGGGCTGAACATTAATTAAATTAAAAAGCCCATGGACGAAATTTTCAAGTATTTTATTAGGGTTTTATTATATTTGGGTAGAATTAGGGTTAGCCACCTATTTAAAGGGGCATTATTCATTGTAATGGATAATTAACCAATAATATATCTTTTTACAAAACAAATTGACTTGTGTCATCTTGAGGGAGTGGATTCTTCCTTGGTTTTACGGAACAAAAGCTTATCAACGTGTGGCAAGCGTTGTGGCGCTGTATCGCTGTTCAGGATTCTCCAAAGAAATAAAGAAAGGTTTTTAAGGGCAATGTTCCTTAAGGGTTGGACTTGATCTTGGAAGGATTTTGTTCTTACAAAATCAAGATTCGCGGTTCTTGGGGCTTAGAACACGTGGAGAGGTTTGCTTGGCTTTGTTCCAGGCAGGTTTCTATCATTATAAACCGCGAATCTTGATTTTGTAAGAACAAAATCCTTCCAAGATCAAGTCCAACCCTTAAGGAACATTGCCCTTAAAAACCTTTCTTTATTTCTTTGGAGAATCCTGAACAGCGATACAGCGCCACAACGCTTGCCACACGTTGATAAGCTTTTGTTCCGTAAAACCAAGGAAGAATCCACTCCCTCAAGATGACACAAGTCAATTTGTTTTGTAAAAAGATATATTATTGGTTAATTATCCATTACAATGAATAATGCCCCTTTAAATAGGTGGCTAACCCTAATTCTACCCAAATATAATAAAACCCTAATAAAATACTTGAAAATTTCGTCCATGGGCTTTTTAATTTAATTAATGTTCAGCCCAACACTTAAACAACACATAACTTAAAAAACAATATAAAATATAAAACTTATAGGGATACATTGCGTCCTCATTTAGACCATGAAGGAATCTGAACTGGACTTTGATGAAAACTTCAAAGTTGTAGAGCTACAAGTTCTCTTTTTAATGCAACTTGAATCACCAAAATCAGACATCGGACGAGAAAGTTACGTCCAAAATATGAAGACTGCGTAAATCCCGCCACTACTAATGCACCATTCGGAAATAAAGCCCAAAATCAATCAAGGCAGCCCATGCACGTCCTAGACCCATTCCAATATTGCTTTAGACATAATAAAGCCTTCACATAATGTCTCATTCATGGACCAAACTCCGGAACCCAGGGAATCTTCCAAATCCACCAAAATGGCCCAAATACACCAATTTGACCAAGCCATGCAATCAGCCACAACTTCAAGTTAACTTGGCCCAACAAACAGAGCTCATTCTGGATCACATCATTGATCATCTTTTCTTCCAGTGCCTCTTTTCTTCGAGGGTCTGGTCGTCTGTGCTAGCTATATGTGGGTTTGATTGGAGTCGCCGAGATTGGTGTCAGACTGTTGAGTGGTTATGTCAGTTCTCTGGTGCCTCTTTATGTCATCTTCTGGTTCGTCTGTCTTTTGCAGCGTCAGTCTACCATATTTGGAGGGAGAGGAATGCTCGCACTCATGATATGTCTCTTCGGCATGTTTATGCTCTTCTTTATGATATTTTTTTTGATGTTCGGAATCGTGTTAGCTTTTTACGTAAGGTGAATCCATCTTATGACAATAAATGGCTTCACCTTTCATGGCACCTGCCCGATGACATCTTTTGTTGATCTTTTGTAGCCGTTTGGCTTTCTTCTTGGAGGGCTTGTCCTCTCTAGCGCCTGGGGTATGCCCCTTTGATCTTTTGTTTGTAGCCTTTCGGCTTTTCTTCTAGGAGGGCTTGTCCCCTCTAGTTGCCTGGGGTATGCCCCTTTGCTTTTTGTATAGTTTTCTTTTGGTTATAATACTTACTTTATCCAAAAAAATAAGTGACATGGTGAGTGAAAATGCTTGTGAGACCGTGAGCATTGAGGGAGTAAACACTTGTGAGGTAATGTGCTTTGAGGTTGAAAAACATAGTGAAGCTGAGCAGGTGTGTGAGGAGGTCTTTGCAAGTATGGTTGAGATAGTGGCAATGAGTGATGATGAAGCTGTGAGAGCTGGTGAAAAGAAAGTAGATGTGGTAGTGAAGTTTTTCCATAACATTTTCTCTATTGTTTATGTTTTTTCATCGCAGGTACAAGTGGTCAAGTTTGATTCTTTTATATTTCAATATCATCATCCAATTGATTTTTTCATAACTATCTATGATCCGGGTTCAGATTCGAGGACGAATCCATTTCAAGAGAGGGAGAATGACATGATCCAAGGGACAACATTTGACATGAATGCAGTCACCCAAGGAACATTAGAGCCTTTACAATTGCCAACAGGCCCAATCACACGCCAAAGAACTAAGAAGATCACAGACGCAATAGCGGGGCTAGAGTTTGCATATAATAGATGCATTCATTCTTCTAGTTTTTACTTGCCTTATGAGATTGATTATGATTCTAATTCTTTAACTCCTATGGATTTATTATCTTTGATTGTTATTAAGCTTGGGAGTATGAATGATAAGGGAAAGGCAGAGTTGGTGAGAATAATAGGTTTCCAACGCATTGTGTTTGACCCCGGCAATTGGGTGTGCCTTTATATGCAAGAGGAAAATATCCAAGTTGTACCAAGAGGAGATGGTCCATTTCAAGTCTTGGAGCAGATCAACGACAATACTTACAAGCTTGATCTTCCTGGTGAGTTTGGCGTTCCTGCAATGTTTAATATTTCTGACTTATTTTATTTTTAATGCAGGTTCAGATTCGAGGTCGAATCTTTTTCAACAAGGAGGGAATGACATGAGTCCAACCACACCAGAGACATTATAGGATGTAGCTAACAACTTGGAGGAACCCATACAGTTGTCAACAGGTCCAATCACATGCCAAAGAGCAAAGAAGATCAGAGAGGCCTTTGCGGGACTAGCTCAGAGCTATGTGACCAGTTGCATCAACCAAGTCAAGTGCACCCCAGAGACACATATGGGCATAACCAGAGAGGTCCCCAAGATATTTCATTTGACCTATATCAGCTCAGACTGAAGCATAGCAGAGCGGCTTCAGCACCAGCACCCTTTTGACCCGATTTCACCCATTTTGGGACTATGTTGAATTCCGCCAAATGGGGGCATTTTTGTCATTTGTGCTCGACATTTTGACTTTATTTATGATGTAATTAGCATGGTTGACTATTCCATTAGGCTTAATTATGCTTAGATTTGTACTTAGCCGGAAGCACGTCAATTTACTATAGCATGTAAGCACCTCAATTAGCTTAAGTGAGATTAGCTTATAATCTTTGTTTTAAGTTTATTTAGGTGCAAAAGGACCTGAATGGTCGTGGTTGAGGTGCTTGACTTAGGGCTTTTGGTAATTTTAGCTCTAGGGTCATTTTAATCTTTTTACTCTCTTGTAACCCTTATTATATGACTCTTCTTTGTATTTTGGAGACAAACAACGTAATAAACAACATTTGAAAGAGAGAAAAGCTTGAGCTTTCCATGGCTATGGCCAAAACCTTGTTGAGGGAGGGATTCCCCTTTTCAAGTTCAAATTGACTTATCTAAGCTTGGCAACTTAGTGGCGTCTCCATTGCTAGCAAAATACAATCTGATTTCATGCTTGTGGTTATCATGGACGTGAGTTTCATGGTGGTTACGGGCTGATCTTGGTTGGGTTTTGTTCCTACAAAATCAGTATTCAAAGTTCTTGGGGTTTTGAGAAAGATGCTTGGGGTTTGCTTGGTCTCCAACCCAAGTGAGTTCTTGTCACCAACATTCCACGGCAAGAATGATCCTGAAGCTTATTTAGAATTGGAAAAGAAAATAGAATTGATTTTCAACTGTCATCACTACTCAGACGAGAAGAAGATCAATCTGGCAGCAATTGAGTTTACCGATTATGCTATGATTTGGTGGGATCAGCTTGTCTCTACTCGGAGGAGAGATTATGAGAGACCGGTTCAGACATGGTCAGAACTTAGAGGTCTCATGAGAAAGAGATTTATACCCGGCCATTACTATAGGGAATTGTATCAGAAACTACAACATCTGTATCAGAGGACCAAGAGTGTTGAGGACTATTACACCGAGATGGAAGTTGTCATGATCAGGGCAAATGTAGTTGAGGATGCAGAAGCTACTATGGCACGGTTTCTAGGGGGCTTGAATAGAGAGATTGCAAACATGGTGGAGTTGAATCACTATGTTGATTTGGAGGATATGCTTCACATGGCTATCAAGGTAGAAAGGCAACTCAAGAAAAGGTCAACATCCAAATTTGGTACTCAGGCTACTTCTGCATGGAAGGGAAAATGGGTTTCGAATGAGAAGCGAGATGGAGGCTTTGACAAGCCTAGAGGCGAGTTCAGTGGAGTCTTTAATAAGCCTAGGGCCGAACCTAGTGCCAACGGTAAAGAGGCTGCAGAACCGAGCAAAACTAGACCAAAACCTGAGGGTGCAGCTACTAGAACTAAGGATGTAAAGTATTTCAAATGTTTGGGCATGGGACACTATGCTTCACAATGTCCCAATATGCATACCTTAGTGATTGATAAAAAGAGTGGAGAAGTGTACTCTACCGATAGTGAGGTTGAGGAGGAGATGCCAGAGTTGGAGGATGCTAGTGACCATGAGGGAACTGCATACCCGCTGAATAACTTATCCTTAGTTGTCAAGCGTGCTTTGAGTGCACACGTTGTAGAGGATGAGAGTGTGTGCAGAGGGAGAACATATTCCATACTAGGTGACATGTGAATGGCAAGAGGTGTAGTATGATCATAGATGGGGGCAGTTGTACTAATTTTTCTAGCACAGCTTTGATTGAGCGATTGGGATTGAGTTGCTTGAGACACCCGAAGCCTTACAAGTTGTAGTGGTTAAATGATTGTGGGGAAATAAGTGTGACAAAGCAGGTATTGTTGAGCTTTACCATTGGACCATACACAGATGATGTCCTATGTGATGTGATACCGATGTATGCAGGACATATTCTTTTGGGCAGACCGTGGCAGTTTGATAAGAAGGTTATTCATGATGGGTTCAAGAACAAGTACTCTTTTCAGCATAAGGGAAAACCCATTACATTATACCCACTTACACCTGCACAAGTCCATGATGATCAGGTTAAGTTGCAACTTGAGCGTGACAAAGAGAGAGCGAAGGGAAACACCACCTTGGGTGAGACTAGTGAGAGTGATGTATCTGGTGAGAAAAATACGGCCAAGGCCATGGGAGTTCCCAAGGGGAATGTGAGTGCACGTGCATGATCCAGGCCTACAACAAAGCTAAAGACCCATTACAAGTACCAGAAGGGCCAATTACGAGGCAGAGGACCAAAAGACTCAGAGAAGCAATGGCGGGATTAGTTCAGAGTTTTGTGGCCGACTGCAACAAACAAATAGAGACGCATGTGGACTTCGATGGAAATGGCCCAAAGCCATTTCACTTGGCCCAAATCAGTTTAGAATAAAGCTTCCTAGGCATTTGAAGACTTTAAAACTTGGTATTTTTGTAATTTCGTATTTAGGGGCATTGTTGTCTTTATGCCTTTAGGGTTTCTTTTGTATCACTATTTAAGCTTTCTTTCTTTTTCATTTTGGACAATCAACGAAATTTATAAAAAAACTCAAAAGCTTAAAGCTTTGGCTATGGCCGAATTCTTGTAAGGGAGGGATTCCCCTTTTCAAGTTTGAATCGACTTATCTAAGTTTTGGAAAACTTAGTGGCGTCTCCATTGCTAGCAAAACACTACAAGGATTCATCTTAAAGGTTCTCAAGGGCAAGTTCTTTGTGGGTCTTCTTTGTGGCCTTGGAAGGGTTTTGTTTCTACAAAATCAAATTCGCGGTTCTTGGGGTTTGCTTGGATTTCGAATCCAAGTGGGTTTCTTGTCATTTGGTATCTAGAGCTCAGGGTTCCAAGGTCTGATTTTTCCTATCTTTTCCTTTTGTTTGATTCTGTTTTTATTTTCGTTCTTTGTTATTTTCGTTTCAGTTCTTGTTGGATCTTGTTTCTGTTTTCGTTTTGTTTATTTCTGGTTATGATTTTGTTGTGTTTTGCATATCAGTTCATCTTTTATCATTTTCCAGTTCTGGGTTTTTTGTTATGTTCTTCATATCAGTTCGTCATATACTTTCTGTTCTTTAGCATATGTTGACGAAATAAGCATGTTCTTTGGCGGCTGTGTGATTTGTTTCTAAAACCCTAGTGAAATCTGAAATCAGACTCTAGAAACTTAGCCTTTGAAATCTGACTCTGAATTCAGACCCTGAAACTCAACCTCTGAAATCAGACTCTAAAAACTTAGCCTTTGAAATCTGACTCTGAAATCAGACCCTGAAACTTAGTCTCTTAAATCAGACCCTGAAGATTAGCCTCTGAAAATCAGACTCTGAAAAGTAACCTCTGAAATCAGACCCTGACCAGTAGCCTCTGAAGTCAGACACTAAATAGTAACCTCTGAAATCAGACCCTGACCAGTAGCCTCTGAAATCAGACCCTGAAAATTAACCTCTGAAATCAGGCACTGACCAGTAGCCTCTGAAATCAGACCCTGAAAATCAGCCTCTGAAATCAAAACCTAAATCAGCCTCTGAAATCAGAACCACAGTATCAGCATTTGACGTTATCAAAAAAAAAAAAAGGAACTTGAGTGACAGTGATCACTTGAGCAGAAAAAAAAAAAAAGTAAAAAAAGTGAAATTTTTTGGTTGAATTTAGTTTGTTCCATATTATCATTTAGGTGCCCGTGGAGGGTATCCCATCAAAATTTCTATAGCGGTGCCAAATTTTCTCCCGAAATTGGATAGACCGTGAATTTGCATGCTTATTTTTTTTTTCCATTGTGCTAATTGTTCACTTCTTTATTCCAAATACTCTAGTTTAAGTATTATTGATTGAGTCTTCGTCGTTGCTATTCTTGTTCGCATTTTGTTTCCACCTGTCCCGTATATATTATTAGACCTTTGTGTTTCATGCTGGCTTGAGGACTACATTTGGTTTGTATTCTTAGATTGAGTGTGATTCAAATTTGAATTGAGGACGAACTCAAGAGTGGTAAAAGGCAGTGATTGTGAGCACAGTATCGGGTAAAAGCCAATAGAGTGCAAACACGAGTGGAGTGATATCATTCGAGTGTAAACACGTGAGATTGTGAGGATTTACATATTTGCTTTACTTTCTTGTTATTTCTAATCTGTTTGTTTAGTGTTGAGATGGCAGGTCTAACCACTGATGAAAAGCTTGAGGCTTTGGATATGAAATTTACAGATATGATGGAGAACATGAATACTGCTTTGGAGAGATTGACCAAGAGTGTAGAGAGTATTCAAACTGGTAGCGGTCCCAGAGCACCACCACCCCAGCATATACCACCACCTCAGAATGTACCACCACCTCATAATGTGCCACCTCGACGTGTACCACCACAGTATGTACCACCAGATGAAGAGGAAGTTGAAAATGAGTTTGATGATTCTGATGGTCTTGATGATGTGGAGGAGAGATTTCAGCCTGGGCATGATAGGAGGCCTAATAGGAGGTTTGATAGGAGGAATGATAGGAGGGATAGGTGATTTGATGATAGAGGTGCATTTGATGCCAGAAGAGAGGATTATGATATGAGGGGATATGGTAGACGAGGAGATGTTGATGGTGATCTAGGTAGCATCAAGATCAAGATACCAACATTCCACGGCAAGAATGATCTTGAAGCTTATTTAGAATGGGAAAAGAAAATAGAATTGATTTTCAACTGTCATCACTACTCAGATGAGAAGAAGATCAATCTGGCAGCAATTGAGTTTACCGATTATGCTATGATTTGGTTGGATCAGCTTGTCTCTACTCGGAGGAGAAATTATGAGAGACCGGTTCAGACATGGTCAGAACTTAGAGGTCTCATGAGAAAGAGATTTATACCCGACCATTACTATAGGGAATTGTATCAGAAACTACAACATCTGTATCAGGGGACCAAGAGTGTTGAGGACTATTACACCGAGATGGAAGTTGCCATGATCAGGGCAAATGTAGTTGAGGATGCAGAAGCTACTATGGCACGGTTTCTAGGGGGCTTGAATAGAGAGATTGCAAACATGGTGGAGTTGCATCACTATGTTGATTTGGAGGATATGCTTCACATGGCTATCAAGGTAGAAAGGCAACTCAAGAAAAGGTCAACATCCAAATTTGGTACTCAGGCTACTTCTGCATGGAAGGGGAAATGGGTTCCGAATGAGAAGCGAGATGAGGCCTTGACAAGCCTAGAAGTGATTTCAGTGGAGGCTTTAATAAGCCTAGGGCCGAACCTAGTGCCAAAGGTAAAGAGGCTGCAGAACCGAGCAAAACTAAACTAAAACCTGATGGTGCAGCTATTAGAACTAAGGATGTAAAATGTTTCAAATGTTTAGGCATGGGACACTATGCTTCACAATGTCCCAATAGGCATACCTTAGTGATTGATAAAAAGAGGGGAGATGTGTACTCTACCGATAGTGAGGTTGAGGAGGAGATGCCAGAGTTGGAGGATGCTAGTGACCATGAGGGAGCTGCATACCCGCTGAATAACTTATCCTTAGTTGTCAAGCGTGCTTTGAGTGCACATGTTGTAGAGGATGAGAGTGTGCAGCAGAGGGAGAAGATATTCCATACTAGGTGCCGTGTGAATGGCAAGGGATGTAGTATGATCATAGATGGGGGCTGTTGTACTAATGTTGCTAGCACAGCTTTGATTGAGCGATTGGGGTTGAGTTGTTTGAGACACCCGAAGCCTTACAAGTTGTAGTGGTTAAATGATTATGGGGAAATAAGTGTGACAAAGCAGGTATTGTTGAGCTTTACCATTGGGCCATACACAGATGATGTCCTATGTGATGTGATACCGATGCATGCAGGACATATTCTTTTTTTGGGTAGGCCGTGGCAGTTTGATAAGAAGGTTATTCATGATGGGTTCGAGAACAAGTACTCTTTCCAGCATAAGGGAAAACCCATTACATTATACCCACTTACACCTGCACAAGTCCATGAAGATCAGGTTAAGTTGCAACTTGAGCGTGACAAAGAGAGAGCGAAGGGAAACACCACCTTGGGTGAGACTAGTGAGAGTGGTGTATCTAGTGAGAAAAATAAGGCCAAGGTCGTGGGAGTTCCCAAGGGGAGTGTGAGTGAACGTGAGGGGGAAACAAAAGGGAGAGTTAAAAAGAGTTTCTACATAGGTGAGGGTGAAACGAGGAGAGCGTTCAAGGCTAGCAAGCTCATGTTATTGTTAGTCTATAAGGAGCCTCATATTTATTTTACTAACTCTGACCCTTTGCTTCCTTTGTCTATTTCATCTCTTTTGCAGGATTACAGTGACGTATTGACAGAGGACATACCTAGTGGGCTTCCATCCATTAGAGGTATTGAACACCAGATAGACTTCATACCTGGAGCAGTCATTCCTAACAGACCGGCTTATAGGAGCAATCCCGAGGAGACAACTGAGCTACAAAGGCAAGTACGTGAGTTGATGGACAAGGGGTATGTAAGGGAAAGCATGAGTCCTTGTGCAGTACCAGTGCTTCTAGTTCCTAAGAAAGATGGGACGTGGCGTATGTGCGTTGACTGCCGAACTATCAACAATATTACGGTAAAGTATCGTCACCCCATTCCTAGACTAGATGACATGTTGGATGAATTGCATGGTTCCAAAATTTTTAGTAAGATTGATTTAAAGAGTGGATACCATCAAATTCGCATGAGAGAGGGAGATGAGTGGAAAACTGCATTTAAGACTAAGTAGGCGTGTATTAAATTGTTAGTTATGCCATTTGGTCTTTCAAACGCACCTAGCACATTTATGAGATTGATGAATCATGTTATAAGTGCATTTTTAGGTAAGTTTGTTGTGGTTTATTTTGATGACATCTTAGTTTACAGTAAAACAGTATATGAGCATGTTATGCATTTGAAGCATGTTCTTGATGTTTTAAGGCAAGAAAAACTGTATGCTAACTTTGATAAGTGCACTTTTTGTATAGATAGAATTGTTTTCCTTGGATTTGTTGTGAGTGCAGATGGCATCGAGGTAGATTTAGAAAAGGTGAAGGCAATTTAGGATTGGCCAACACCAACAACAGTGACAGAAGTCAGAAGCTTCCATGGATTAGCAACCTTCTACCGTAGATTTGTTAAAGACTTCAGTAGTATTGCAGCACCACTGACTGAAGTAGTGAAGAAGACTGTTGGCTTCAAATGGGGTGAAGAGCAGGAGCGTGCATTCCAGGATCTGAAAATGAAGTTGTGCAGTGCACCAGTCTTGGCACTACCCAACTTTGAGAAGACATTTGAGATTGAGTGTGACGCATCCGGGATAGGCATTGGAGCGGTTCTTATGCAAGAAAAGCGACCAATAGCTTACTTTAGTGAGAAGCTGAATGGAGCAGTTTTGAGGTACCCCACATATGACAAGGAGTTGTATGCACTAGTGCGAGCCTTTGAGAATTGGCAGAATTATTTGTGGCCTCGAGAGTTTGTGATCCATACATATCATGAATCATTGAAGCATTTGAAGGGCCAAGGTAAGCTGAACAAACGACACGCAAAATGGTTAGAGTTTGTTGAGACATTTCCATATGTAATCCGCTACAAACAAGGAAGGAAAACATTTTCGCCGATGCACTATCGCGAAGGTATACTTTACTTACTTCATTGAGTGTAAGCATGCTTGGGTTTGAATTTATTAAAGAACTTTATGCTAGTGATATTGACTTTAGTATCATCTATGCTGCATGTGAAAAGTCTGCTTTTAGTAAATTCTACCAACATGATGGGTTTCTATTTAGGGAGAATAGATTATGCATTCCTGTTTGTAGTATGCGTGAGTTGTTAGTGAGGGAAGCACATGGGGGAGGTTTAATGGGGCACTTTGGCATTTCCAAAACCTTAGGGGTATTGACTGAACATTTTTATTGGCCTAAAATGCGGAGAGATATTGAGCCTTTATGTGATAAATGCTTAACTTGTAAACATGATAAATCTAAGGTTATGCCTCATGGGTTGTATACACCATTGCCTATACCTAGTGAGCCATGGGTAGATGTATCAATGGACTTTATCTTAGGTTTACCTAGGACTAAGAAGGGTAGAGATTCCATCTTTGTAGTGGTTGATAGGTTCAGTAAAATGGCACACTTTATAGCATGTCATAAAACTGATGATGCCACTAACATTGCTGACTTGTTCTTTAGAAAAGTAGTACGACTCCATGGGATTCCACAGAGTATAGTTTCAGATCATGATGTCAAATTCCTTAGTCACTTTTGGAAAGTTTTATGGGGTAAGTTGGGAACTAAACTTCAGTATTCTACTACTTGCCACCCCCAAACTGATGGCCAGACCGAGGTTGTTAATAGGACTTTGACTCAGTTATTGCGTACTATTATCAATAAGAACTTAAAACCTGGGAGGATTGTTTGCCTTTTGTTGAATTTGCATATAATCGTAGTATTCATTCTCTACATCTTACTCACCATTTGAAATTGTTTATGGTTTTCAGCCACTAACTCCATTAGATTTGTTACCTTTGCCTGTTGAAGAGCATGCATGGCTAGATGGAAAAAGGAAAGCCGATTTGGTGAAGCATATACATGAGAAGCAGAGAGCAATAAAAACGGGAAAGAATGAGCAATATGCTTCTCATGCTAATAAGGGAAGAAAGCGTGTGGTATTTCAGCTTGGAGATTGGGTTTGGGTACACATGCGCAAGGAGAGATTTCCCGAACAACGTAAATCTAAGCTACAACTGAGAGGGGATGGTCCATTTCAAGTCTTGGAACGGATTAATGACAATGCATACAAGCTGGATTTACAAGGTAAGTATAATGTGTCTGCTACATTTAATGTTTCTGACTTAACTCCTTTTGATGCAGGTTCAGATTCGAGGTCGAATCCTTTTCAAGAGGGAGGGGATGACATGATCCAGGCCGACAACAAAGCAAAAGACCCATTACAAGTACCAGAAGGGCCAATTACGAGGCAGATGACCAAAAGACTCAGAGAAGCAATGGCGGGATTAGTTCAGAGTTTTGTGGCCGACTGCAACAAACAAATAGAGACGCATGTGGGCTTCGATGGAAAGGGCCCAAAGCCATTTCACTTGGCCCCTTAATCAGTTTAGAATAAAGCTTCCTAGGCATTTGAAGACTTTAAAACTTGGTATTTTTGTAATTTCGTATTTAGGGGCATTGTTGTCTTTTTGCCTTTAGGGTTTCTTTTGTATCACTATTTAAGCTTTCTTTCTTTTTCATTTGGACAATCAACGAAATTTATAAAAAAAAACTCAAAAGCTTAAAGCTTTGGCTATGGCCGAATTCTTGTAAGGGAGGGATTCCCCTTTTCAAGTTTGAATCGACTTATCTAAGTTTTGGAAACTTAGTGGCGTCTCCATGGCTAGCAAAACACTACAAGGATTCATCTTAAAGGTTCTCAATGGCAAGTTCTTTGTGGGTATTCTTTGTGGCCTTGGAAGGGTTTTGTTTCTACAAAATCAAATTCTCGGTTCTTGGGGTTTGCTTGGATTTCGAATCCAAGTGGTTTCTTGTCAGCCACGTGAGGGGGGAAACAAAAGGGAGAGTTAAAAAGAGTTTCTACATGGGTGAGGGTGAAGCGAGGAAAGCGTTCAAGGCTAGCAAGTTGCATGCTATTGTTAGTCTATAAGGAGCCTCATACTTATTTTATCAACACTGACCCTTTACTTTATATGTCTATTTCATCTCTTTTGTAGGATTACAGTGACGTACTAACAGAGGACATACCTAGTGGGCTTCCACCCATTAGAGGTATTGAGCATCAGATAGACTTCATATCTGGAGAGTAGTCATTCCTAACAGACCGGCTTATAGGAGCAATCCCGAGGAGACAATGAGCTACAAAGGCAAGTACGGGAGTTGATGGACAATGGGTATGTAAGGGAAAGCATGAGTCCTTGTGCAGTACCAGTGCTTCTAGTTCCTAACAAAGATGGGACGTGGCGTATGTGCGTTGATTGTCGAGCTATCAACAATATTACGGTAAAGTATCGTCACCCCATTCCCAGACTATATGACATGTTGGATGAATTGCATGGTTCCAAAATTTTTAGTAAGATTGATTTAAAGAGTGGATACCATCAAAATGAGAGAGGGAGATGAGTGGAAAACTGCATTTAAAACTAAGTATGACTTGTATGAATGGTTAGTTATGCCATTTGGTCTTTCAAACGCACCTAGCACATTTATGAGATTGATGAATCATGTTATACGTGCATTTTTAAGTAAGTTTGTTGTGGTTTATTTTGATGACATCTTAGTTTACAGTAAAACAGTAGATGAGCATGTTATGCATTTGAAGCATGTTCTTGATGTGTTAAGGCAGGAAAAACTGAATGCTAACTTTGATAAGTGCACTTTTTGTATGGATAGAATTGTTTTCCTTGGATTTGTTGTGAGTGCAGATGGCATCGAGGTAGATTTGGAAAAGGGGAAGGCAATTCAGGATTGGCCAACACCAATAACAGTGACATAAGTTAGAAGCTTTCATGGATTAGCAAGCTTCTACCGTAGATTTGTTAAAGACTTCAGTAGTATTGCAGCACCACTGACTGAAGTAGTGAAGAAAACTGTTGGCTTCAAATGGGAAGAAGAGCATGAGCGTGCATTCCAGGATCTTAAATGAAGTTATGCAATGCACCAGTTTTGGCGTTACCCAACTTTGAGAAGACATTTGAGATTGAGTGTGACGCATCCAGGATAGGCATTGGAGCGGTTATTTTGCAAGAAAATCGACCAATTGCCTACTTTTGTGAGAAGCTTAATGGAGCAGTTTTGAGATACCCCACATATGACAAGGAGTTGTATGCACTAGTGAGAGCCCTTGAGACTCGGCAGCATTATTTGTGGCCTCGAGAGTTTGTGATCCACACAGATCATGAATCATTGAAGCATCTGAAGGGCCAAGGTAAGCTGAACAAACGACACGCAAAATGGTTAGAGTTTGTTGAGACATTTCCATATGTAATCCACTACAAACAAGGAAGGAAAACATTATCGCCGATGCACTATCGCGAAGGTATGCTTTACTTACTTCATTGAGTGCAAGAATGCTTGTGACAAGAACTCACTTGGGTTGGAAACCAAGCAAACCCCAAGCATCTTTCTCAAAACCCCAAGAACTTTGAATACTGATTTTGTAGGAACAAAACCCAACCAAGATCAGCCCCTAACCACCATGAAACTCACGTCCATGATAACCACAAGCATGAAATCAGATTGTATTTTGCTAGCAATGGAGACGCCACTAAGTTGCCAAGCTTAGATAAGTCAATTTGAACTTGAAAAGGGGAATCCCTCCCTTACAAGAAATTTAGCCATAGCCAAAGCTTAAAAGCTTCAAAGTTTGATGAAAATGTCGTGAATGTTATTCCAAAGAAGAAGAAAACAAAGTTTAAATAGGTTACAAAGAGAACCCTAAAGGTGTGAATGGACAAAAATGTCCCTAAGTGAAATTACCAAAAGACCTGAAAACTACCCAAACCATTCACTCAAGCACGTCCCCAAAAGTCTTTTCCCACCTAAAGTAGCTTAAAACAATGATTAGAAACTAATCTAACTTAAGCTAATTTGAGGTGCTTACATCAAATAGTAAATTGACGTGCTTACTCAATAAGCAAGGTTCTAAGCATAATTAAGCCTAATGGCATAGTCAACCATGCTAATTACATCATAAATAAAGTCAAAATGTCGAGCACAAATGACAAAAATGCCCCCATTTGGCCGAATTCAACATGGTCCCAAAATGGGTGAAATCGGGTCAAAAGGATGTTGGTGCTGAAGCTACTCTGCTATGCTTCAGTCTGAGCTGATCTGGGTCAAATGAAATATCTTGGGGACCTCTCTGGTTATGCCCATATATGTCTCTGGTGTGCACTTGACTCGGTTGCTGCAACTGGTCACATAGCTCTGAGCTAGTCCCGCAAAGGCCTCTCTGATCTTCTTTGCTCTTTGGCGAGTGATTGGACCTGTTGGAAACTGCATGGGTTCTTCCAAGTTGTTAGCTGCATGTTGTAATGTCTCTGGTGTGGTTGGACTCATGTCAGCTTGGGTTTGAAATTATTAAAGAACCTTATGCTAGTGATATTGACTTTAGTACTATCTATGTTGCATGTGAAAAGTATGCTTTTAGTAAATTCGACCAACATGATGGGTTTCTGTTTAGGGAGAATAGACTATGCATTCTTGTTTGTAGTATGCGTGAGTTGTTAGTGAGGGAAGCACATGGGGGAGGTTTAATGGGGCACTTTGGCATTGCCAAAACCTTAGGGGTATTGAGTGAAAATTTTTATTGGCTTAAAATATGGAGAGATATTGAGCGTTTGTGTGATAAATGCTTAACTTGAAAACATGCTATACCTAGTGAGCCATGGGTAGATGTATCGATGGACTTTATCTTGGGTTTACCTAGGACTAATAAGGGTAGAGATTCCATCTTTGTAGTGGTTGATAGGTTCAGTAAGATGACACACTTTATAGCATGTCATAAAATTGATGATGCCACTAACATTGCTGACTTGTTCTTTAGAGAAGTAGTACGACTCCATGGGATTCCACGGAGTATAGTTTCAGATCGTGATGTCAAATTCTTTAGTCACTTTTGGAAAGTTTTATGGGGTAAGTTGGAAACTAAACTTTTGTATTCTACTACTTGCCACCCCCCAAACTGATGGCCAGACCGAGGTTGTTAATAGGACTTTGACTCAGTTATTGCGTACTATTATCAATAAGAACTTAAAAACCTGGGAGGATTGTTTGCCTTTTGTTGAATTTGCATATAATCGTAGTATTCATTCCTCTACATCTTACTCACCACTTGAAATTATTTATGTTTTTCAGCCACTAACTCCATTAGATTTGTTACCATTGCCTGTTGATGAGCATGCAGGGCTAGATGGAAAAAGGAAAGCTTATTTGGTGAAGCATATATATGAGAAAGCAAGAGAGCAAATACAACGAAAGAATGAGCAATATGCTTCTCATGCTAATAAGGGAAGAAAGCGTGTGGTATTTCAGCCTGGAGATTGGGTTTGGGCACACATGCGCAAGGAGAGATTTCCTAAATAACGTAAATCTAAGCTACAACCGAGAGGGGATGGTCCATTTCAAGTCTTGGAACAGATTAATGACAATGCATACAAGTTGGATTTACAAGGTAAGTATAATGTGTCTGCTACATTTAATGTTTCTGACTTAACTCCTTTTGATGCAGTTACAGATTCGAGGTCGGATCCTTTTCAAGAGGGAGGGGGTGACATGATCCAGGCTGACAACAAAGTAAAAGACTCATTACAACTACCATAAGGGCCAATTACGAGGCAGAGGACCAAAAGACTCAGAGAAGCAATGGCGGGATTAGTTCAGAGTTTTATGGCGGATTGCAACAAACAAATAGAGATGCATGTGGGCTTCAATAGAGAGGGCCCAAAGCCACTTCACTTGGCCCAAATCAGTTTTGAATGAAGCTTCATAGGCCTTTGAAGACTTGAAGACTTTGGTATTTTTGTAATTTAGCCTTTAGGGGCATTGTTTTTTTTTTGCCTTTAGGGTTTCTCTTTTTAACACTGTTTAATCTTCTTTCTTTTTCATTTTAAAAACAATCAACGAATTTGAAAGAACATTACAACTTTATGTTGTTTGGCTATGGTCAAATTCTTGTAAAGGAGGGATTCACCTTTTCAAGTTAAAATTGACTTTTCTAAGTTTAGCAAGCTTAATGGCGTCTCCATTGCTAGCAAAACACTACAAGGAATCACCTTAAAGGTTCTCAATGGCAAGTTCTTTGTGGGTTTTCTTTGTGGCCTTGGAAGGGTTTTGTTCCTACAAAATCAAATTCGCGATTCTTGGGGTTCTTTCCGTTGCTTGGGGTTTGCTTGGATTTCGAATCCAAGTGGATTTCTTGTCACTTGGGGTTCTATCCGTTGCGAGGGGTTTGCTTGGCCTAAAACATCCAAGTGAGTTCCGCGTCATTTGGTATCAGAGCTTAGGGTTCCCAGGTTTTGATTTTTCTATCTTTACTTTGTGTTTTTGATTTAGTCTTTATTGTGTTTTGAGATGGAAAGAGAATTTGAGACCATGGATAGAAATTTTCAAAATAATTTGGTTTTCATCTTTCGAACGAGATGCCGCATCAACTCTGTAGCGTGTAGTATGATCATTAGCAGAAAAGATCCTACTAATTTTGCTAGTACTACACTAGTGGAAAAGTTGGGATTACCATTGATACCTATGGATAGACCTTACATTTGGATGAGTGAATTTGGCGAGGTTAAGGTTAGTTATAGAGTTGTGGTAAGTTTTGTTATTGGGGAAAAATATGATGATGAGGTAGTTTGTGACGTAGTTCCTATAAGTACTACACATATATCATTGGGCAAGCCTTGGTATAAATTTAACAAAGTGGTTTATGATATGGACAAGAATAGGTATAAGGTCAAATATGGTAAGAAAGTTATTACTATCATTCCTTTAACACCACAACAGACATATGATGATGTGTTGTATTTTCAGAAAAGTACGAGTAGTGAGAGACATGGTAATGTCGATAAAGTACATTATGTGGAGCCATTGAAAATGACATGGGTAATGAGATTGTTGAAGAATTTGTTGTAAATGAGAGTGTAAGACAACAAGTTGGGGGTAGTGGCCGAGAGTTTTATTGAAAGAGAGATCATTATCGAGGCTAAAATGAGTGAGAATGCTTGTGAGGCCATGAGCATTGAGGGAGTAAACACTTGTGAGACCGAGAGTTATGAATGTGTTGTTGTGAGTGACATTGTGAGTGGAAATTCTTGTGAGACCGTGAGCATTGAGGGAGTAAACACTTGTGAGGCAGTGTGCTTTGAGGTTGAAAAATATAGTGAAACTGGGCATGTGTGTGAGGTCATTGCAAGTAAGGTTGAGATAGTGGCCATAAGTGAGGTTGAAGCCATGCAAACGAGTGAAAATGAAGTGGATGTCGTAGTAAAGTTTTTACCTAACGCATTCTCTAATATTTATGTTTCTTCATTGCAGGTGCACGTGGTTAGGTATGATTCATTTATACTCCAAGATCACCATTCAATTGATTTTGTCATAACTATCTATGATCCGGGTTCGGATTTGAGGACGAATCCATTTCAAGAGAGGGAGAATGATATGATCCAGGGTACCCACCAGAGGGTCCTCGATGACAAAGTTCAATTGGGCTTATTGTGGGTTAACTTGTATTCAATCTTCAAGTCCAAAACAACTTTCAAACCTATAGAACCAGATTGAAATAGATGAGAATGACGCAAGCCCAATATAAAAGTAGTTTTGACGAATCAAGTCCGACACCAAAATTTCGGCCAAGACAAGACTTAATGGACCTGAGACACATAATTTGGGCCTAGTTACATGAAGGCCACGAAATTAGGAGCTTTTGGTTCAAGGAGACAACTTTAGACATTTTGGAAACAATTGTCACATTTGTTGACTTATTAGGCACCTTTATTGGAATTTTGTGATTTTGTTGTTTTTCCTTTATTGAATTTCTTTGCAAAGTTTTTGATTAAGTTTCTATTACTTTTGACTTTCTTGGAAAGTTGTCTAGGTTGTTAAATGACTATTAAGGGCATAGCCTTTAAATAGCCATTAGTTAGTAAGTTAGGGTGTTATGGTATTTTCACACCTATTAGGTTTTCCTTCATTGTACTATATATTGTAACATTTCTATCTTAATGAATTTAATCATCAATTTCGAAATTAGCTTCATCTTTAAAGCTTGGCTTTGTCCAAAAATTACTTAAGGGAGGGATTCCCCTTATTTCATGCAATCAACTTATCTAAGGCGTGGCAACCTTAGTGGCGTCTCCGTGCTAGCAGAACACTTCAAGGAATCATCTTAAGGGTTCTCAAAGACAAGTTCTTTGTGGGTCTTCTTTGTGGCCTTGGAAGGGTTTTGTTGCTACAAAATCAAATTCGCGGTGCTTGGGGTTCTATCCCTTGCGAGGGGTTTGCTTGGCCTTAAACATCCAAGTGAGTTCCGCATCACAGAAGCTATGTAATCACCAGTTAGACCGGTATTGAGGCCGGTATGGGACCGGTATGCCGGTCACCGACATATCAAAAATGCAAAAACACTTGAAAAATACAAAAACTAAGAATCAAGATGAGCAAGTATCTTGATGACCAACAAACAATAAAGACTAAATCAAAAACACAAAGTAAAGATAGAAAAATCAGACCTTGGAACCCTAAGCTCTGATACCAAATGACGCGGAACTCACTTAGATGTTTAATGCCAAGCAAACCCCTCGCAACGGATAGAACCCCAAGCACCGCGAATTTGATTTTGTCGGAACAAAACCCTTCCAAGGCCCAAAGAAGACCCACAAAGAACTTGTCTTTGAGAACCCTTAAGATGATTCCTTGAAGTGTTCTGCTAGCACGGAGAGGCCACTAAGGTTGACACGCCTTAGATAAGTCGATTGCATGAAATAAGGGGAATCCCCCCTTAAGCAATTTTTGGACAAAGCCAAGCTTTCAAGATGAAGCTAATTTCGAAATTGATGATTAATTTCATTAAGAAAGAAATGTTATAATATATTGTACAATGAAGGAAACCCTAATAGGTGTGAAAATACCATAACACTCTAACTTACTAACTAATGGCGCTATTTAAAGGCTATGCCCTTAATAGTCAGTTAACAACGTAGACAACTTTCCAAGAAATTCAAAAGTAATAGAAACTTAATCAAAAACTTTGCCAAGAAATTCAATAAAGGAAAAACAACAAAATCAAAAAAATCCAATAAAGGTGTCTAATAAGTCAACAAATGTGACAATTGTTTCCAAAATGTCTAAAGTTGTCTCCTTGCACCAAAAGCTCCTAAATTTCGTGGCCTTCATGTAACTAGGCCCAAATTATGTTCTCAAGCCCATTAAGTCTTGTCTTGGCCGAATTTTTTGGTGTCGGACTTGATTCGGCTTGATTCGTCAAAACTGCTTCTATATTGGGCTTGTGTCATTCTCATCTATTTCAATCCGGTTCTTTAGGTTTGAAAGTTATCTTGGACTTGAAGATTGAATACAAGTTAACCCACAATAGGCCCAATTGAACTCTGTTGTCGAGGACCCTCTAGTGGGTACCCTGGATCATATAATCTACCCAGGATTAATATCTTGAATATAAGAGGTATCAGTAAACAACAATAATAAGCTAGTAGTACATGAAGAATCTGACCATGAACTATGAGGTCCTAAGCCCCACAGATAGGCTGAGATAGGAGAACTTGAAGGACGGTGCCGATAAGCAGTTGGAGCTTAGCGAGAAGAAAATAGAGAGAAATAAATAGTTAAGTTATGAGAATGAATGCTAGAATTAGATCGAGAATGTGGTGCTAAGGAAATGCCTAGTAAGATTATT
>SKCR01032416.1:0-21622 GCA_019454045.1 Zanthoxylum bungeanum
GTACGCGCTACGTGCGCTGATTTTGTTTTCTCTCGTTCTTGAGCTTCCAGACTCTGATTCAGCCCCGATTTTTTCCTATATACTTGTCATGGAATATATTATTTCATTAAATTATTTAAAATTACACTCATGCTTGATATCAATGGGTTAGATCCACTCCCGCTGTGCGGGGCTCGGATCCGACCCCAGGGGTTCCACATCCGCCCTAACAATAGCAAGCTTTAGGAAAGTTTTAATTAAGAAAAATAAAAGCTTGAGAAAGCTAAATACAAGCAATTCTTGGAGAAATTAGCCTCGGTTAGAGAAGTATTTAGAGAAGTTTTGTGAGGTCTCTACAATATTTCATCTAGGAAAAATCAAGATTTGATCTTGGAGTGAAGCTTGCTTGTATTGGAATCAAGATTGGATCTTGGAGTCAAGCCTTCTAAACCTTGGAAGTTATCCAACAATTTCAACAAGAAGAAGAAGATTGGATCTTTGTATCAAGCTTACTAGGTAATGTTTGATATTCTCTTAAGCTATGTTCTTCATTAGTAAGACTTATAATGATGAATTATGTATTGGATGCATAATTACATAGCTCAAAGTTGAAATTAGGCTAATAAATTGTGCTAGGATGCTTTGGAAGTATAAATATAATATGCTTGTAATTGGGTCGAAATGTTTATATTAGAAATAAACATAAAATTAGAGTTTAGAACTTTAGATTAAAGCTTAGAGCTATGACTACCATTCTAAAATCACTTGACCACCTTTGGGTGACCTAGAATTGTTCATGAGTCATTTCATTGTGGGATTCTATTTTGGGTTGTGTTTTGATTCAAAGAAATGCATATATATATATATATGTATGTATGTCTAATAAAGTCATTGAAATAATAAAATATGTGGTTGACACACTCACAAAATGGTTCTTTACTCTCAAGTATAAGAGTGTCGAAATAATAAAATAATCCGATAAGTCTGTGGTCGATCCACATGAAATAGATTTACTAGGATAAAATAATAATTGAACTAATAAAATATAACAATAAAATAAAATACTGGGGTTAGATGACCTACTCTTAATATTTCAAATATAAAATAATTTTTACTTTTTTTATAAAATATAAATTATAATTATTTCTCAATCAATTTATTTCATGATTATCATGTATTAATTATGCCAACACATGTAATCCGTCTTGTCGATAATTAGTTATGCCAAAGTACTAAATATGCCAAAATATGTAGAACAATATTATCTATAACTAATCCAGATATTTAATAATCAACTCTCTCGTATTTTTGAAATTCAAGTATTATTTGTGTCAATCGGGGACTGTTTACAGCTAGTCAAAAGTCCTCAATAAACTGAAAAGAGCAAATTTTATTTTTGAAATAACCACAATTTATAAAATATAATATAAATAAAAATCACATATATTTTCATATCAAGAGCTTCACCCTTTACCCCAACATGATGCAAATTAGCAAGACAAAATATAAATAAAAACACACATAATTTTATTAATAAAAGAAAAATAAATTACAAAAGGAAAAATAAAATAAAACACACATGGTACTTACCCCAAATCTCCAAAGAGTGGAAAATGAAATAACGCATCCGAACTGGAGGGGAGCACTCCATTTTCTCCCCCCTCCTCATTGAGGTTCCGAACACCTCATTTTATAGGAGGTATCTTGACATCTAATATTTGCAAACCAAATGTTTTCATCACCTTTCCACCGAAAGGTGATGACAATATATATATATATATAAAATTTTGGTGGGACCTCCAAAATATTATGTGTATATATATAATATCATATATAATAAAATCTCGGTGGGACCTCAAAAATATTTTTTTATATATATTATAATAATGATAATACAATACATATGTAGCTAAATATATCATAAGCTCATTTTGTTGTCAATCTAGACATGGTGAATATTTTTCAAGTCCGATTTGAATTTAGCTGTCACACTCTTTTTGGTTTCTCGGGTCCTGGAATTCAGATATCATATCTATTTTTCATATTGAGCTTCCAAAACAGTATTTTGCCTACACAATAAATAAATAAACGTAATAAAAATTTATAAAACATAAATTTAATTATTATTTCACAAATATGCTAAATTAAAGGGATTAATAAAACTAAAAATGTAAAATTAATAATTTTTTTTTTTAATGTTCATCATTTGTTTATCACTATATCGATTCATTTCTCTCTGTTATTTTTCCATTCGATTGGGTTTCGTTTTGTTTTCATAATTGTTAACAAGATTATGATTTTTATGGTGACTCAATCTGTACCTCCTTCAATCCCACAGCTCAGAATCCCCCAACTTCAAGTTCTTTTCATTTCCCCTTTAATTTTGCTTACCTTAGTTAGGTTGAATTGCCACGAACTTCTACCATGAATATAGTTGATTTATAATAATTTCAGTATTATTGGATTGGAATTTGTCAAATCAGCTTTTAGATTTCTTGAGTATTCGAAATGGGCTTTTCACTTCCTCTTCACTTCAAGCATTTTTACAAGCACTTTTATGACAATTATTGTGGGTTTTGATGAAACTCCAGTACTAGATCCTTGTTATGCTGGACCCCAAGGTTTTAAGAATGTAATATAAGTTTATTTTACTGCATCAGTTGGAACTTGAAAAGAGATTTGACTACCCGTTTCTTTTTTTCTTCCATTTTTATGGTGATATTGTGGGCTGAGTGCTATATGATTGAGTATTAAAATTTGGGTGCTGAAGTTGACATGTTGCCATTTTTATTTTGTAACACAATAGGTTGAAGCATCAGCCTGACTGGAGTGGATTGTATTAGCATGCAGACAGTTATTTGGCACATCAACGTCTTCCTATCATTGCCCATGCTTTCGGAGATCAACCTCTCTATAATGAGGACAAGGAGATCGTTTTAACGGTAACCCTTAGTTTAATTGATATTATCACATCATATTATTAATGTTTTGATATGATTTTTGATAATTTTGATAATATTATTGATGGGGAATTTGTTGGGATGAAAATCAGGTGAAGAGAAATTTAAAATCATGAAGCTTTCATGAACTGTTTGACTAATCATAAGTTCTGAAAAAGCAGTGTGTTGATAGAGATTTTTGGGCCTCAGGGTCCTCAGCAAGTTCAGAAAGGCATAAAGAGAATTTTCAGCCGGGCTCGGTCCTCATTTCCCAACTGACCCGAGGAGTGAAAGTGTCCAAAAAAGAAGGGCGATCAGGGATCTCAAGTCCGACCCGACCCTATGGTTCGGCATAACAGGATGAGTGTTGTTACAACTACCCGACCCGATTGGGGTAGGTCGGGGTATACTAGGTCAGGACGAGATAATTTTGATCGGGACCAAGTGTCGAGGTGTAAACACGGCTGGGGAACTTGCATCTTCCATAGTCTTAATATGACAAGCGCAGCTTGTAGGGCTATCTTCTGACACACGCCACCACGTGAACGGGTGGATACAGGCTGGCATCATAAATGTAGCGTGTGGAGTATTCCAAGAAAGGGCTAGAGTTTAATGGGGTGTCAGATGGCAGGTCTGCTTTCGGCAGTGGCAGGCTTACGTGGCTGATGTCACGAGAATGGTGGAACAATGTTGTTTTCCTTAGTATATAAAGGGGTTGAGTGTAATTTTGTAAGGGTTATCTATTTTCATTCAAAAAACTTGTAAGAGAGATAAAAAATTTATTCTTTGAGAAGAGTACGAAAGTGAGGTCGGTCACATCTATAATAGTCATTTTTTTCCTTGGTCGGTCAAACCTGACTGCTTAATAAAAATTTTCTTTCTTTGTGTTTGTGGACGTAGGTCAGATTCATTCCACCGAACCACGTTATATCCTCTATTTTCATCCGTGTGTGTTTACTTTTTTCTGCTAAGTTTTCTTTTGATTCCCAACAAATCAAATAAATTCAGAGTTGGAGGAAGATTGTTCAAGGAGTGGGTTTTCAGATTTGCCCCTAGAACGAAAATCAGCTGTCAACACACACTACAAGAAAATGGACTTTTAGCGTCGAATTCAATTTCGACGCTAAAGGTGATTATTAGCGTCGAAATAAATATTCGACGCCAAATATCAAGATTTTCGCGACGAACATCGTTTTCGACGCCAAAAGTTGTACTTTTAGCGTCGAAAATCTTATTCGACGCTAAAAGTACAACTTTTGGCGTCGAATAATTTTCGACGCTAGAGTTTTTTTAACTATTCCAATAATATTTGGCATAGACAGAAATTGGGATGCTAAAAGTCATACTTTAGCATCGAAAAACGTATTTGACATCGAAAACTTGACATTTAGCGTCGATACGTTGCGTCACTAAAGGTTTATGACGATATCACCGATAATCCATTAATCTTTAGCGTCCAAATTTAATTTCGACGCTAAAAATCAGATATTTAGCGTTGAAATAGGATATTCGACGCTAAAAATAGGTTAAAATGCAGAATGCCACTAACCCTTCTCCCCCTCTGCTTTTTCTCTCATCCTCTATAATCTGAGACTCTCTCATCTGCAACCTCACAACTCTCATACAAATTTTAAATAAATTTGTAATTAATTTTCCATAAGGTAAATCTTCTTTCATATTTCTTTATTATTTTTCTTTATATTTGCAAAGAATAATTATATATCTCACTTAAGTATTTCACTTTAATCTTTGTAAAAAATTATGGTTTTCATTTTTTATGATTATGTTTATTATATACTTTTTATTAGTGGTTTATGATTTATATATGTAGATTATTTAATTAACTAAATATATTTTTTCTGTCAACTAATTAATCAATCAACTAAATATATATATGTATATGCTTAAATAAATAATTAATGAATTAGTAATGTTGATGAGTGTAATATGATGTTTAATAATTATATTATTATATTTAGGTATTTGGCTGAAATGAATAGAAATTGGATGAGCTCGCTGGATAGATTGAGTGTTGAATACCGTAATGGAGTGTATGAGTTCATGAAAGTCACAAAGCAACACATTGATGCAGAAGGTCGTGTTCGGTGTCCATGTACAAATTGTTTGAATAGGAAAATGAAACGGTTAGATGAAGTTCATAATCATTTATACATGCCGGTAATATCACCAACTTACCGTACGTGGATTTATCACGGTGAGCAGTATAATTCTCAGTCACGATTTATTGATTCCGGTGAATGGAGCAATAGTTACAATCAACCTGCAAACGATGAGATAACTGATGCTTTGCATGACTTACAAGGTCCACAACTTGGTCATAGTGTTAGTGGTGACATACCAGTGTTAAGTGGAAATGATCAAAATTTATTTAGTGAACTACTTGATGAGGCAAAAAAAATTCCATTTGAAGGTGCTGGAATGTCGATCTTGAATTTCGTTGTGAAATTATTAAACATTAAAGTGATCAACAGAATGACCAACAAAAGTATTGATATGATGCTAGAGTTACTGGGGTAAATGTTACCGGTTGGAAGTGAATTGCTTAAGTCGTATTACGAGGCAAATAAAATATTACGTGATCTGGGAATGAGGTATGAATCCATTCATGCTTGTAAGTATGACTGTGTATTATTTTGTGCCGAGTATGAATCACTTGAATATTATCCGATATGTGGTGAAAGTCTGTACAAAGTCTGTGGTATGAGGAAGAAAGTGCCTCAAAAGATATTGTGATATTTCCCATTAATGCCCAGGCTGCAGAGGTTGTTCATGTCACGACACACAGCGACTGACATGATGTGGCATCATGAAAAGAGGATCAGTGCGGAGGGAATACTTAGACATCATGCGGATGGAACCCAGTGGAAGGAATTTGATGACATGTACCCCCGTTTCGCTGAGGATCCCCGTAATGTCAGGTTAGGTCTTGCCTCTGATGGCTTTAACCCGTTTGGGAATATGTACAACTCTTACAGCATGTGGCCCGTTATTGTTATTCCATATAACTTACCTCCATGGAAATGTATGAAGGATTCGTTCATGTTTATTCATTGCTTATCTCTGGTCCACGTTCCTCTGGTAAGATATGAATATTTACTTGAGACCATTGATCGAGGACTTACAAATATTATGGAATGTGGGTGTGCATACCTATGATGCAGCTTCCGAGCAGTATTTTCAGATGCATGCCGCATTATTATGGACCATTAATGATTTTCCAACTTATGGTTCATTATCTGGATGAAGCACTAAGGGATACATGGCATGTCCAGTTTGCGCGGGTCAAACACCTTTGCAACGATTACGAATAAAATAGGATACACAAGGCACATGAGATTTCTTGAGTTGAGTCATCCTTGGCGGAGGAGTAAATTATTCAACGGTCAACAAGAACCTCAGAGTATGCCCAGTCCATTGTCTGGATTCGACATACTTTGCCAACATCAACATCTCAAGACAGCACACCAGGGAAACATCCTAATAATAGAGATAAAAATCGAAAACGTCAACCTGAAGAGTTGAATTGGACAGGAAATAGTATTTTCTTTGAGTTAGAATATTGGGGGACTCTGAGTTTGCGAAAGAATTTGGATGTAATACATATAGAAAAAAACATATGTGAGAGTTTAGTGGGCACACTATTCAATATTCCAGGTAAGACAAAAGACATTGTAAATGCTAGATTGGACTTACAAGATCTTAGAATTCGCAGTGAATTGCATTTACAGGTCACTTCTCGAGGTCTTATTAAGCCACCTGCTAGTTACGTGTTAACTCAATCACAGAGAAAATCATTCTGTGATTGGCTGAAAATGGTTAAATTTCTTGATGATTATGCATCGAATATTGGGCGTTAGGTCAGAGATGATACAATAACGGGATTAAGAGTCATGATTGCCATTTGCTTCTCGAGATTCTCCTTCATGTTGGCATTCGACCTTATCTGCCCCCAATGTATGCGACGTCGTACTTGATCTATGTGGCTTCTTTAAATAATTATGTCATAGGACATTAACCACATCTGTTATTGATGAACTTGAGTGAGGAATCGTGATAATCCTGTGTAAGCTGGAGCGAATATTGCCACCCGCTTTTTTTGATGTGATGGTACATCTGGTCGTGCATTTACCGGCTGAAGCTAGGAATGAAGGTCTTGTCCATTACAGATGGATGTATCCCATTGAGAGGTACTATACAATTTTAAATATTACATTCTTAAATTTTTTGTGTGCATTCAATTTATTATTAATGCAAACTTGTTGTCATATCTGCTGGGCTTTGGGACATTACAAACAATATGTGAAAAATAAGGCACGACCTGATGGGTCAATAGCTGAGGCTATTGTAATCAGTGAAGCAATAACATTTTGTTCGATGTACATGCATAATATTGAAACTCATTTTAATCATCGGCCACGAAACTATGATGAGATGCAAGTAATAAGCAAGATATCACAGTGTTCCGTCAAAATTGCAGACCGTTTGAAGCAGTAGGTGTCAAATTACTAACATTTGAGGAAGTTCAACGTGCGCATTGGTTTATATTGAGTAATTGCGATGAAGTGCAACCGTATTTAACGTAAGTCTTTTTGATACATAACTGTATTTTTTTACCATACATTAACGTAACTCATTTTTTGTAGGCAACATATTACAATGCTACAATGTGGTGGTGATCATAACGTTGATGGAAGATATAAAAAAGAATTTCCTAAATGGTTTGAGACAACTGTAAGCCCTAACATTGTCTATTTATTTTTATCCTAACAGTAAATATTTCAGTTTGTTATATTAACACATACATTTCTCTCATTGTTAGATAAACAACCAAGTGCCAAATGGTCAACTGGACTCGTCCTCCTCGTTGGTTTCCTTGGCTTATGGGCCTAAAAAACAGGCTTACGAATACAATGGATGCATTGTGAATGGAGTTAGATTTAATACCGAACAGTGAGATATTTCACATGTCACTCAGAATTATGGAATTGTAGTCCAAGGAGAACACGACTCAGATATTATTGACTTTTACGGAGTGTTGCAATCAGTCATTGAGTTGATATACAGACCCAGACGACGTATTGTGTTATTCGAATGCAAGTGGTTTGACACAAATGCCAGAAAGAGAAGAATTCAAGTTAGTAATCATCTAACGTCAATTAATGTTCAACGTTATTGGTACAAGAATGATCCATATATTTTTTGTACCCAAGCACGGTCAGTGATATATATTTCTGATCCAAAGCTGGGAAATTGATGGATGGTGGTAGAAAAGTTGCAACATATGGGCATTTGGGACACGCAAGAGAAAGATAGTGTTGAAGTTTCAGATGAAGCACAACAAGTCTCTGACAACTTTGAAGTTCATGAACATATATTTCATTTATCAAATGTCACGTTACTGAAAATATCACGTTAACTCGAGAAAATACAGATGTTGAGATAATTCATCATTCACAAGTTGGCGTGGAAGCATCAAATGAAGAAGAATTCGAAACTGAAGATGAGTCTGATACCAGTCACGAATCCTCAAATACCGAAGATATTAGTGACTAATCTAGTTAGTATATGATGTGATTGATGAATAATTTTTATTATTGTAATGAATGGTTGTTGTTTTGAATTATTATTATAATATGGTTGAATGATTGTTGTTGTTATTAACAATATAATTATAATAATTTTTATTATATTATTAATGTTAGACATTTAGCGTCAAAAAGAGAATAATCGACGCTGAATGAAAAAAATTAAATTTCCCTCGAAAATTACCCTGATTTTTTGTAGCCGCCAACGTTTTAGCGTCGAATAATTCGACGCTAAAACCACCTTAAATCCCTAAAAAATATAATCTCTTTCTTTCTCGCCTTTACACTTAAACAGCTCGAAAATTCTCTTTCTGTCCCTTAAACCCAGTGCAGTTTCCAGTTCATTGTACATTTTTCAGCTCTCTTGCTGAGGTAAGTGTACTCTTAATGTTCAACGTTATTTTGATGAAGTTCTCATCCTCATTTTCTTGTTTTTTTTGATGAATTTGAAACTGGTTCATTTCCCCCAAATTCGAAAATTAGGGATTTGAATAGCTTATGCATGATTTCTTTTAAGCTTTTGATTTAATGTTTAGTTATGCAATTCGACAGTGAAGGGATTAAGATGTGAGTGTGTCTTGTGTTTGAAGGAGATCCGTTAATTTCTTACATAGGTTTCTCTAAAGCATCGTGTGTGTGTGGGGGCGCCCTTACTTGACATTGTGGGTGAGTTGCTTGTGTATTGGTGTGGCTTGTGTCTGTTTTTGTTTGGTGAGCTGAAACATAACTGATAAATTTTGGCATTTTGTTTTTGTTTGTTTCATTTATTCTATATGGGTTGGTTATATATGTTGTTTGGGGCCATTTGGGTGTTTGGTGGGTTTGTGGGTAGTGGTTTTAGGCTTAGGAAATGTCAAAAAATTGATTTTTGAAGTTTAAAAGAAGATGGGATCAGGTATTGAAGCATGCAATGTGGCCTCCATTATATTTCATTTATGCTCACTTGATGAATATTGAGTTCAATTAATGGTTTCTAGTCTAGGTTGCTTGAGATAGTTACTGATAATTATTGGTATTGTCGTTTCCGATTAATTATCTGATTAATAAGGCCGATGACCATCTAGAAATTCGACCACGTGGTCATTTCTTGTTAGGTTTTATCTTTTAGCCCCATCTTTGTGAGATGAAATGATTCGGAGGTATATAATGGCTCAACAGTATTGGCTATTTCTGAATGTTTTGCATCCGGAAAATGGTTGGTTGGATCAACAGTATTGGACATTGGCCATTTCTGAATGTTTATAACATGATTTTGATTGTCTTCGTCGATCTTCTGTTCTCCTCGATCTAACTCATGCATTGTGGAATTATATGATCGAAGTGACCTTATAGTATTTGAGTGAACTGGACTAAGGCTTAGGACATGTTTAACGAGTTTCATGAGTTTGATGTCAGAAAATGGTTGCTGGTGTTCCAGAACAGCAGCATTTGATGCTGTTCTGGTTCCACTACTTGGAGATTCATGTTGAAATCAGAACCTTGATTTGCTATAGTGTATGGTTTAACTTGTATGTAATGCTTGAGCTATCTTCATTTGTAGTTACCAGAAAATTCATTAAAGGTGTTTTTAGCTTGGCTCCATAAAGTATTGGCTGCTTCTGATATGGTTATTATATATTTGAGACAATGTTACTTGGTTGAATACATGTAGATTACCATGAGTGACTTACCTATTATTGATAATTGACTGGTTTACTGGAAGTGAGTTTTGTCCTCAGATTTGTGGCTTCATAATCCTAACATAGATTTCATTTACTTTCTCATCTTTTATTGGTTGCATGCATGATGCTAACATAAATGTCATTAGCATAATTATGAATATTTTGTTGTCATTCATAGTGTCGGAATTGTTATTTTGCAGATGGCACCAGGCAATTGCAGACGGGCTAATGCGACTCATCTACATCAGCAAAGACAGATGCCCTGCTGGAGTCTCTGCTAGCACAGGTGAGTCGAGTACAACGAAGGTTCGAGGACGTACCCGTGATATGGGGTTGGCTAAGCTCGTTAAGGCTCACGGCCGTATCCGGATTGAGATATCAGATGATGGACAAAGACAAGTCGGACAACATAATTCAGCTTTTACTACAGCCATAGGTGTTACAGCTCGGTTTGAAGCTCCCCAAAACTACGTTTCTTGGAGAAAGATACCGTGGGAGACGAAAATCAACCAGCTCTTCTCTTCGCTACTTGTGAGTTTCCTACGGTATTAAGTTTTCGATATTGTTTGTTAGTTAAAATTTTTATTTTATACTCATTTTACTCTGTTGCTATTCATGTAGGAGTGGTTCGACTTCGATTTGACCAAAGTGAATGTCCAACAGATATTGACTACCACATGTGGAAAAGTTATAAGGATTATAGGACAAAAGTCCTTAAACCAATATTCGACGAACATGGACCTTCAGATGCTCCACAACATAAGCCTGATTTTATAGATGAGCAAGACTGGACATTCTTGTGTGAGCTTTGGTCTAGTAATAAACACGAGGTAAATTTTAAAATAAACATAAATTTATAATTCTTTTTATTTTCGGTACTTACAGTGTTGTTAAATGCAGGATAAATGTCACGCAAATGCGGAAAATCGAAGTCACTTGCGTTTTAACCACCGTGGAGGTTCGAAGCCATTTATCCAACATCGTGCCGAACATTCTAAGGTAAATATATCCTAACGTGAAATTTAATAGTTCATTATTTTTACTAATGTGGAATAATACTAAATGTATTTTCTATTTTTAAATGTATTTTCTGTTTTTAAAGCAGAGTAGCACATGTGAGGTGCAATCATTTCCAGATTTTTTCCGAGTGACGCATTACAATGAGAAGAACAAATGGATAATTGAAGAAGCTGAACGTTCTATGTAAGTTTAAGTTTTTAAATAAAATAATTATTGTTATATATGTTAATTTGTTTTTCAAATTCTAACATTAACTTATTTTTTAAACATAACGAAATGATGGAACTCCAACATCAACTCAGGAGACAGGGTTCGACCCGATACCATATGAGTAGTTATCGCAATTGGTTTTCAAGAACCAGACAGCTTACAACGTCAGCCTTGGCACTCGTAAGAAGCCGACGTCATCTGCACATACCTACTGTTTATTCGGACAATGCCTCCTCTATTCGAGACTAGCTAGCCACCACCCAAGACCGGCTAGCCACCACCGAAGACCAGCTATCCACCACCGAAGACGAGCTGAAGAAGACTAAGGAGGAGCTACAACAGGTCAAGGTGGACCACGATAAGAAGTTGGAGCAGTTCGACCAGCAGAAACAGGCTTTCCGGGAGATGTTAGAGGCCTCACTCGGTCAGGGTGCATTGGGCTCGAGCGTCCCCCCATCACAGTAGCAATAAATTTTATATCCATTTGTATAAACATTTTGAACATATAGTTTTAATATAATATATATTTTTTTAAATAAATTTTCATTATAATAATAAAATAATTATTAGAATATTTCGTAATTGTGTTATTAATCATAATTTTTTTCAAAAGAATTAAAATAATTAAAATATTAAAATAATTATTTTAGAGCAAAATTATGTAAATTAATATTTTTTAAAAAAACACATATGTAAACTATTTTCGTCGAAGTAGTCGACGCTAAATGTGTTTTTGGCGTCGACTATTTCGACGCTAATAGTGAAAAAGTCGCCGCTATAATTATACAAATATTATTTTTAATTTACTTTAGCGTTATTACCACTACAAGAATTAGACCCTTTAGGTCGAAATAATTCGACGCCATAAGTCAAAGTTTCGACGCAAAATAAAATTAGCGTCGAAATAATTAGACGCTAAAAATGGGCGCCGAAATGTCAACGACAATCACTTTTAGCGTCGAAATAAATAAATGCAACGCTAAAAATTATATATTTATGTCTGTCCAATTTTTTTCGACGCTAAAAGTCAACCTTTTAGCGTCGACATGTTTCGACGCTAAAGTATATTAAAAAAGTAATATCTATATACTTACAGCGGTGATTTTTTTGTTCATATTAGCGTCGAAATTTTCGACGCCAAAAGTCAATTTTTAGCGTCGAATTAGTCGACGCTAATAGTTAAAAAATTTGTTTTTTAAAAAATTATTATTTACTTATTTTTGGTCTAAAATATTTAATTTAATTGAAAAAAATCTGATTAATAACAGAATTATGAAATATTATAATAATTATTATATTGAAATTTGTTTTAGAAAAAAAAAATTATATTAAATCTATTTGTTCAAAATGTTTATACAAAACCAAATATAAAATTAATTGCTACTGTGATGGGGGGACGCTCGAGCCCGATGCACCCTGACTGATTGAGGCCTCCAACATCTGACGGAAAACCAGCATTTGCTGTTCCAAGTGCTCCATCTTCTTCTCGTGATCCACCGTGACCTGTTCTAGCTTCTCCTTAGTCTGCTTCAGCTCGTCTCGGGTGGTGGCTAGCTCGTCTTTGGTGGTGACTAACTCGTCTCGAAGAGAGACATTGTCCGAATTAACAGTATTGCGTGCAGTTGACGTCAGCTTCTTACGAGTGCCAAGGCCAACGTTGTAAGCTGTCTGATTCTTGAAAAGCAATTGCGACAACTGCTCATCTGGTATGGGGTCGGACCCTGTCTCCTGAGTTTGATGTTGGAGTTCTATCATTTCGTCCTGTTTCAAAAAATAAGTTAATATTAGATTTTGAGAAAAAAAATTAACATATATAATATTAATTATTTTATTTTAAAAACTGAAATTTACATAGCAGCGTTCGGCTTCTTCATTTATCCATTTGTTCCTCTCATTGTAATGCGTCACACAGAAAAAATCTGGAAATGATTGCACCTCACCTGTGCTACTCTGTTATAAACAGAAAATAAATTCAATATTATTCACATTAGTAAAAACAATGAACTGTTAAATTTTACGTTAGATATATTTACCTCAGAATGTTCGGCACGATGTTTGATAAATGGCTTCGAACCTCCACGGTGGTTAAAACGCAAGTGACTTCGATTTTCCGCATTTACGTGACATTTATCCTGCATTTACCAACACTGTAAGTACCGAAAACAAAGACAATTATAAATTTTCGTTTATTTCAAAATTTACCTCGTGTTTTTTGTTAGACCAAAGCTCACATAAGAATGTCCAGTCTTGTTCCTCTATAAAATCAGGCTTGTGTTGTGGAGCATCTGAAAGTCCATGTTCGTCGAATATAGGTTTCAGGACTTTTGTCCTATAATCTTTATAACTTCTCCCCATGTGGTAGTCAATATATTGTTGGACATTCACTTTGGTCAGATCGAAGTCGAACCACTCCTACATGAAAATTTGAGTAAATTGTTATTAAAAATAAAAATGTTAAATAACAAACAATATCGAAAACTTACAAGTAGCGAAGGGAATATCTGGTTCATTTTCGTCTCCCACGGTATCTTTCTCCAAGAAACGTAGTTTTGGGGAGCTTCATATCGAGCTGTAGCTCCTATGGCTGTATTAAACGCTGAATTATGTGTGTCCGACTTGAGTGTGTCCATCATCTGATATCTCTATCCGGATACGGCCGTGAGCCTTAATGTACTTAGCCAACCCCAGGCCACGGGTGCGTCCTCGACCCTTCACTGTACTGGACTCACATGTGCTAGCAGAGAAATCACCAGGGCCAGTTGCCCTTGCTGATGTAGATGGAGTCGCGTTAGCCCGTTTGCGATTGCCCGGTGCCATCTGCAAAAACCCGTCGCATTAGCGTCATCAAATTGCTAAAACCAAGTTTGACTATAAATATTTCGAACTAAATGCCATAAAGAAAGAATAAGAAATTTTCCTAATGGATAATAAGAGCAAGCCCCATGCAGGCAGTACGCATCCATGAATGAACCAATTAAACCCTCGGCAGGGAAAATCCAATTTTCCCTTTCAATTCAATCAATGTTGCAACGACAAATTGCAAACGATGACACATCAACCAGCATCAATCTCCCTGTTCTGGGCAGAACAGCAACAATTTGCTGCTTGATGCTGGTTGTCCATCATTTAATTACAACAATCATCATCATTCATCATTCATCAACAATCATCATCATCATCATCCATCAACAATCATCATCATCATTCATCAACAATCATCATCATCATCATCAATGATTCCACTCTATGAACAATCATCATCATCATGCAAATTCATCATCATCATCATCATACATCAACAAGCATCATCATCATGCAAATTCATCATCATCAACAGCAATTATATCATCAAATTTCATCATCATCATCGACACCATCATCATCAAATTCATCATCATCAACAATTATAATCAACAAGTGAGACTTACCTGTAAATTCGTTGCAGTAGAGTGGTTGGAGCCGAGAATGCAGAAGAAGAGAGTGAGAGGATATGATTTGTTCGTTTGAGCCGAGGAAGAAGAACACTGGTTTTAGGGATTTAAACGACATTTAGTGTCGAATTGATTTCATTTTAGCGTCGACTAATTCGACGCCAAAAAGTAGGCGGTTTATTAAAAATTTAGGGTTATTTTTCCGGGAAATTTAATTTTTTTAGTTAGCGTCGATTATTGTTTCGACGCTAAAGGACAGACATTTAGCGTCGACTTTTCTTCGACACTAAATGTCTACCATTTAGCGTCGAATATTATTTTTCGACGCTAAATGTCTACCATTAAAAATAATAATAACAAATATATGATATTTATACTATTAATAATTACGATAATATTTCAACCATATCTAAAGAGTAATTAAAATCAATAACCATACATTATAATCCAGAAAACTATTAATAATTACGATAATATTTCAACCATATCTAAAGAGTAATTAAAATCAACAACCATACATTATAATCCAGAAAATATTCATCAATCACAAAATACAGTAACTTCATTAATCACTATTATCGTCGGTATTGAGGATTCGTGACTGGAATCGAAGTCATCTTCAGTGTCAAATTGTTCTTCACTTGCTACTTCAACGCTCACTTCAGAATGAGGAATTATCTCAACGTCTGTACTAGCTCGAGTTAATGTGATATTTTCAGGAACGGTGACAGTTGGTCCATAAAATATTTGTTCAGTAACTTCAAAGTTGCCGGAGACTTCTTCTGTTTCATCTGATATGTCAACTCTATCTTTCTCATGCGTGCGTGTCCCAGATGGCCCTATGTTGTAACTTTTCTACCACCATCCATCCAGTTCCTAACTTAGGATCAGATATGTATATCACTGAACGTGCTTGGGTACAAAAAATGTATGGATCATTCTTGTACCAAAAACGTTGAACATTAATTGACGTTAGATGATTACTAACTTGAATTCTCCTCTTTCTGGCATTTGTGTCAAACCACTTACAGTCGAATAGCATAATATGTCGTCTGGGTCGGTATATCAACTCAATGACCGATTGCAATACGCCGTAGAAGTCAATTAGATCTGAGCCGTGTTCTCCTTGGACTACAATTCCAGAATTTTGAGTCACATGAGTAACATCTCGCTGTTCGGTATGAAATCTAACTCCGTTGATAATGCATCCACTGTACTCATAAGCCTGCTTTTGAGGCCCATAAGCCAAAGAAACCAACGAGGATTGCGAGTCCAATTGACCATTTTGCACTTGGTTGTTAATCTGACAATGAGAGAAATATATGTGTTAATATAACAAACTGAAATGTTTAATGTTAGGATAAAAATAAATATAAAATATCCTAACTTACAGTTGTCTCAAACCATTTAGGAAATTCTTTTTTGTGTGGTCCATCAACATTGTGGTCACCACCACATTGTAGCATTGTTAGATGTTGCCTACAATAAATTATCACGGTTAATGTATGGCAAAAATACAGTAGTTATGCACCAGAAAAACTTACGTTAAAATACGGTTGCACTTCATCACAATTACTCAATATAAACCAATGCGCACGTTGAACTTCCTGAAGGGTTAGTAATTTGACTCCTACTGCTCCAAATGGTCTGTAATTTTGACGGAACACTGTGATATCTTGGTTATTATTTGCATCTCCATCATAGTTTCGTTGCCGACGATTAAAATGAGTTTCAATATTCTGCATGTACATCGAACAAAATGTTATTGCTTCACTTATTATAACAGCTTCAGCTATTGACCCTTCAGGGCGTGCCTTGTTTTTCACATATTGTTTGTAATCTCCCAAAGCCCTGCAGATATGACAACAAGTTTTTGCATTAATACTAAATTCTATGCACATGAAAAAAGTTAAGAATTTTCTTATATAAAACTGTATTCCTAAAGCTTCAGCCGGTAATGCACACCAGATACCGTGACATCAAAAACAATGGGTGGCAAAATTCACTCCAGCTTGCATAGGATTATCACGATTCCTCGCTCAAGGTCGTCAATAACAGATGTGCTTAATGTCCTCTGACATAATTGTTTAAAAGAAGCCACATAGATCAAGTACGACGTCGCATACATTCGGGGGGAGATAAGGTCGAATGCCAACAGGAAGGAGAATCTCGAGAAGCACATGACAATCGTGACTCTTAATCCCGTTATTGTATCATCTTTGACCCAACGCCCAATATTGATGCATAATTATCAGGGAATTTAACCATTTTCAGCCAATCACATAATGATTTTCTCTCCGATTGATTGAGCACATAACTAGCATGAGGCTTAATAAGACCTCGAGAGGTGACTTGTAAATGCAATTCACTGCGAATTCTAAGATCTTGTAGGTCCAATCTAGCATTTACAGTGCTTTTGTCTAACCCGGAATATTGAATAGTGTACCCACTAAACTCTCTCACAAATGTTTTTTCTATATGCATTACATCCAAATTAGTTCGCAAACTCAGAGTCCCCTAATATTCTAACTCAAAGAAAATACTCCTTCCTGTCCAATTCAACTCTTCAGGTAAGCGTTTTCGATTTTTATCTCTATTACTAGGATGTTTACCTGGTGTGCTGTCTCTGAGATGTTGATTGTTGCAAAATGTCTAATCCAGACAATGGACTGGGCATACTCTGAGGTTCATGTTGACCGTTAAATAATTGACTCATCCGCCAAGGATGACTCAACTCAAGAAATCTCATGTGCCATGTGTATCCGATTTTATTCCGTAATCGTTGCAAATGTGTTTGACCCGCACAAACTGACATGCTATGTATCCCTTAGTGCTCCATCCAGATAATGAACCATAAGCTGGAAAATCATTAATGGTCCATAATAATGCGGCATGCATCTGAAAATACTGCTCTGAAGCTGCATCATAGGTATGCACACCCACATTCCATAATGTTTGTAACTCCTCGATCAATGGTCTCAAGTAAATATTTATATCTTTACCAGGTGAACGTGGACCAGGGATAAGCAATGACATAAACATGAACGGATCCTTCATACATTTCCATGGAGGTAAGTTATATGGAATGACAATAACGGGCCATATGCTATAAGAGTGTTGTACATATTCCCAAATGGGTTAAAACCATCAGAGGCAAGACCTAACCTGACATTACGGGGGTCCTCAGCGAAACGGGGGTACATGTCATCAAATTCCTTCCATTCGGTTCCATCCGCATGATGTCTAAGTATGCCCTCCGCACCGATCCTCTTTTCATGATGCCACATCATATCAGTCACTGTGTGTCGTGACATGAACAATCTCTGCAGCCTGGGCGTTAAAGGGAAATATCGCAATATCTTTTGAGGCATTTTCTTCCCCATACCACGGACTTTGTACCGACTTTCACCACATATCGGACAATGTTCAAGTGATTCATACTCGGCACGAAATAATACACAATCAAACTTACAAGCATGAATGGATTCATACCCCATTCCCAGATCACACAACATTTTCTTTGCTTGTAGTACGACTTAGGCAATTCGCTTCCAACCGGTAACATTTGGGCCAGTAACTCTAACATCATATCGATACTTTTGTTGTCATTCTGTTGATCACTTTAATGTGTAATAATTTCACAACGAAATTCAAGATCGACATTCCAACACCTTCAAATAGAATTTTTTTTTCCTCATCAAGTAGTTCACTAAATAAATTTTGATCATTTCCACTTAACACTGGCATGTCACCACTAACACTATGACCAAGTTGTGGACCTTGTAAGTCATGCAAAATATCGGTGATCTCATCGTTTGCAGGTTGATTGTAACTACTGCTCCCTTCGCCGGAATCAATAAACCGTGACTGAGAATGATACTGCTCACCGTGATAAATCCACGTACGGTAAGTTGGTGATATTCCTGGCATGTATAAATGATTATGAACTTCATCTAACCGCTTCCTTTTCCTATTCAAACAATTTGCACATGGACAACGAAAACGACCTTCTGCATCAATGTGTTGCTTTGCGACTTCCATAAACTCATACACTCCATTACGATATTCAACACTCAATCTATCCAGAGAGCTCATCCAATTTCTATCCATTTCAGCAGAATACCTAAATATAATAATATAATTATTAGATATCATATTACAGTAATCAACATTACTAATTCATTAATACTTTATTTAAGCATATACATATATATATATATTTGGTTGATAAATTAAATAGTTTACAGAGAAAAATTCTTTTTGTTAATTAATATACTTACTCTACATATATGAATCATAAATCACTAACAAACAGCATATAAACAACATATATAATCATAAAAAGTGAAAATAATAAAGAAATATGAAAGAAGATTTACCTTATCGGAAATTGATTATAATTTTATTGAAAATTTTTAGGAGAGTTGTGAGGTTGTAGAGGAGAAATTCTCAGATTTCAGAGGATGAAAATGAAGAGAATGAGAGAAAAAACAGAGGGGGAGAAGGGTTGGTGGCATTCTGCATTTTAATCTATCTTTAGCGTCGAAGCTGATTATTCGACGCTAATTGTTGTATTTTTTAGCGTCGCAACAACAATTTCGACGCTAAATGTCCGACATTTAGCGTCGACATAAATTTAGACGCTAAAGATTCAAGGATTGTCGGTGGAAACTTCATAAACCTTTAGCGACGCTATATAGTCGACCCTAAATGTCTAGTTTTTGGCGTCGACACAGATTTTTGACGCTAAAAGTTTAATATTTGGCGCCAAAAATTATTGCAATAGTGAAATTATTTAGCATCGAATATTATTCGACGCTATAGTCATAATTTTAGCGTCGAAAACTGTTTTCGACGCCAAAAGTTGAATGTTTGGCGTCGAAATTTTTTTCCGTCGCTAAAAATATGACAATTAGCGTCGAATATGATATTCGACACTAAAAGTGATTTTTGGCGTTGAATATTATGTCGACGCTAAATTTTTGGACGCTAAAAGTCTTTTTAGCTTCGAATTATTTCGTCGCAATACATGAACTATAGCGTCGGGAAATTTTATTTAGAGTCGAAAATATTTGGACGCAAACTTAGTGTTTTTAGCGTCGAATCTCTTTAATTCGACGCTAAATATCGTTCTCGTCCACATTTGGGCGTCCAATTTTTGCGTCTAATTAATTCGACGCTAAGTTCAATTTGCGTTGACAGTTCGACCTTTGGCGTCGATTAGTTTCGACGCTAAAGAGCATAATTTTTGTAGTGACAGTGATTGTGACTAATCAAAAAGAAATTGATTTTGTATCTGGTTCTTCTACACAGATAAAGGCCCTCCACACCAGTATGATTGTTTGAGAGCTTACAAAACAACACTGCATAGGGTTTAGAAGCTCGAGTCCCTTATCTCGAAATTTTTTTTTATTAATGTAACAATGGCCATTGATTTTGAATGGAAGATGGTATAGCTAATTTGAGATATTTTGGCCTTGCTTCTGTCATATGTCAGTTCTTTGTAAAATTAACATGTACTGTTTAATTTTTTTCCCTGCATGCGGTATTTTCTCTATAGATAATAGAAATAATTCAGATGGTGTTGGATATAGTTGGATTGATGGCTTAAAAGCACATGCTGAGCAACATTTACATATCCCTTGTAATACTATCTTTTCTATTTTCATTTCTCAATTATGCTTTCGTTGGCATTTTATGTGTTTTTTGGTTATGGAGGAGCTTTGATTATTTTGTGGGGCTTATATATTGATGAAATGAATCGGTATATATTTTATTTTGAGGATAATTCAAGAAGAAACGGGTGACCATCCAACGAAATTTGCACTTGTGGTTCTTGATGAGTCATGGTTCTGGCTGAGTCACAGTTCTGACAGAGTCACATACATCATTTGTAGGTTTTTTCTTTAATACAAGCTTCATATATGACTGCTGGTCTAGAATGAAAGAAATAGTCCTTATTTCATAGGAGTGGCAAAACGAACCAGAACTCGAATTTGTATCGAATTCTTAACGAATTGAATCAAAATATGATGGATTCACATTCAATTCGTTTATAAAATGAATCATGATAACAGGGTTCGTATTCCATTCGTTTACTAAACGAATCGAATACGAATACTCGTTTAATCATGATATTTTTTAATGACACAAATTAACATAATTTATTTACATTAATTCTTCATAAATATACACATATGAAATACGTAATTAATTAGTTTATTAAAAATAACTCACAAAATATAGAAAATATTATTTTTTTCTATGATAATTGGCAATGATTTATTAAATCTTAGTTGAAAAATAGCAATAACTAATAAAGAAAAATAATAAAATGAATTATTAACGAATAAACGAATCTGTGAGTTTAAATTCATATCTGATTTGTTTAATAAACGAATCGAATCGAATTGACTCATTTATTAAATGAATCCATTTTTCCAAATCCTTATTCGCTTAAAGTGAATCGAATCAAAACGAATGAATAAACGAATGCTAATCCAAATTGCCACCCCTATTATTTGATAAACCAAATGTGTAGCTCTTCAAGTTACCTGACTCATATGGTCTTTGATTATATGTACAGTAAATTGAATTCGTAGCAAAAGTTGTTATGTCTGACATAAATTGTTAGATAATGAAAGAAAGTCTTGAATTCACTCTATATGAATTTACAATGGTAGAGGCCTATATATATAGGCTACATAGAAATCCAAAATAGAAAAGGAATCATATAGCTATGAACAATAATAATGAATATAGGAAATCTTCATCTA
>SKCR01032417.1:0-21726 GCA_019454045.1 Zanthoxylum bungeanum
CACTTTGGCTTCCCTTAGCTCACGGCAGTGAGCAGAAGAAGATAGAAGAGCAGCCTATTTTGGGCGTGTAAAGAGAGAAGAAGAAAGAGAGTGTTGTGTGGTTTGATTCTAATTTGTGTATCTAATAAAAAAATGTGAATTTCAAATTCATTTACCATGAATTTGGCTTTCAAAAAGACAAGACTTAATGGCTCCAACCACACACATCACTCTATCAATCCATCAATCAATAAATAGTGACTGGCGTCAATCACTCAAAGTGAAAGACATCTATCACTTGATTGACGAATGATGTGACGCTAGAAGCGACTAGCGATTTGACGCTTGATTTGACTTACGTGCCGCACTCGAATTCAAAATGCGAATGCGCTCGCAAACAATCTCGGGCTCGGGTTCGCTAATTCCAAATTAACGAATTTTCCGTTGCGACGCAATTAAATGATTACGCCTTGCGAAGTCACTATTCACGTCGCTAACGAATTAATTCTAAATTAATTCGTTCGCCCGAATTAAAATCTAATTTTAATTCTGCGTCGAAATCCAATTTCGTTTAATATATCGAATATATTAATTTACCGATTAATTCCAAATTAATCATTATCTCTCTTTAAATGATATTTTATCCCAGATAAAATATCTCCGCTATTAATCCCAGATTAATTTTCTTTCTCTCTTCTTATTAATCCCAGATTAATTAAAGTGCGAGTCATACGTCATTGGTTAATCTTTGGGAAGTGACCCATGAGATCCCCGGATATGTTGGCAGTTAATTCGGTCATCGGACTATCCGAACACGTAAGTACCTCGTACTATGTTTATACCGATTTATAAGACAAGGTTGGCTTCTAGCAAAGCGCCATGCCTACCCAATTCTCCAAAAATATCCTTACAGGAATAAAGGATCTATATCAGACGTAGTATACGTAGTATTGCGAATTTCGATCTAGTATCGGATGATCACATGCAAGGCCTGAGGCTGGTACAATGTCTGCCCCGTACGAAGTATATATCGGATTACGAGCAACTAGTCTCTTTAATATCGGATAATCATGACCAAGTCATATTATCCCGACGGTTGCAACCTTTTTAGAGAACCAGTTCTGTATCCCTACGCGATCATCAACTCCATATGACTGGAGTGACACTTCCGTCTTGACATCACACCCAACACACTATGATTCTCAATATACCCAGCATAGGCGTACACAGAACCTGTTAAAGCCCTGGACGATCGCAACCAAAATATATTGATTGTCGCAAGTATTAGCGGTGCAAGTCTGAGGTTAATACCAAATACACCTACTCTGATTTCGGACTTCCATAGACACATAGTCATACTACTAATGTAATTCCGAGGGGGTCTATCCAGAGCGAAGCTGTTTCCCGTACCATCGGTAAAACACAACCTCATATTACATTTGCATGAGTATCTTATACCCAAATATATGAGAACTATGCCGTTGTGCCCTCACAACGCGCACAAGTGTAATACTAGTCTTTTACGTATTTATCGATGTCCAATCTCGATAATACTATGACTAGGGATATTTAATGATTTATCCTTCGTGAATTGATACTGTCTCATATCATTCTCAATCCAGGAACAAATCATAGGGACCTCCTATCATTTATACATCTAGGTGATCTAATCACAAATGATAAGAGTGCAATCTCCTTTGTCACATAGTTAATTTGTACAACAACACCATGATCTGTACAAATAGTGACGCTATGGGTCATAATAAGTACCTTTCGATAATTTGTTCCTGGATTGAGAATGATATGAGACAGTATCAGTCCACGAAGGATAAATCATTAAATATTCCTAGTCAGAGTATTATCGAGATTGGACATCGATAAATACGTAAAAGACTATTATTACACTTGTGCGCGTTGTAAGGGAACAACGATATAGGTCTCATATATTTGGGTATATGATACTCATGCAAGTGTAATAGGAGGTTGTGTTTTACCGATGGTACAGGAAACAGCTTCGCTCTGGATAGACCCCCTCGGAATTCCATTGGTAGTATGACTATGTGTCTATGGAAGTCCGAAATCAGGGTAGGTGTATTTGTTCTTAACCTGAGACTTGCACCGCTAATACTTGGGACAATCAATATACTTTGTTTTTGGTTGTCCAGGGCTTTAACAGGTTTTTTGTACGCCTCTGCTCGGTATATTGAGAATCGTAATGTGTTGGGTGTGATATCAAGACGGAAGTATCACTCCAGTCATATGGAGATGATGATCACGTAGGGATACATAACTGGTTCTCTAAGGGGTTGCAACCATCGAGATAATATGATTTGGTCATGATTATCCGATAAGAAAGAGACTAGTTGCTAGTAATCCGATATATGCTTCGTACGGGGCAGACAATGTACCAGCCCCAGGCCTTGCATGTGATCATCCGATACTGGATAGAAATATGCAATACTACGTACACTACGCCTGATATAGATCTTATATTCCTGTAAGGATGTTTCTGGAGAATTGGGTAGGCATGGCACTTTGCTAGAAGCCAACCTTGTCTTGTGAATCGGTATAAACGTAGTACTAGGTACTTACGTGTTCAGATAGTCCGACGACCCGATTTACTGCCAACATATCAATAAAAGAGAGATAACATATGACTCGCACTTTTAATTAATCTGGGATTAATTTGATGAGAGAGAAAATTAATCTGGGATTAATTGCGGAGATATTTTATCTGGGATAAAATATCAATAAAAGATAGATAACGATTAATTTGGAATTAATCGATAAATTAATATATTCGATATATTAAATGAAATTGGATTTCGACACGGAATTAAAATTAGATTTTAATTCGGGCGAACGAGTTAATTTAGAATTAATTCGTTAACGACGCAAATAGTGATTTCGCTAGGCATAATCATTGAATTACGTCGCAACGGAAAATTTGTTAATTTGGAATTAGCGAACCTGAGCCCGGGATTATTTGCGAGCGCTTTCGCATTTCGAATTCGAGTGCGGCACGCAAGTCAAATCAAGCGTCAAATCATTAGTCACATCAAGCGTCAAATCACATGTCACTTTGAGTGATGTGACAATTGATTGATTGATTGATGTGACTTGATGGAAGTTGATGGAAAGCATTTATGGCTTATTTTTTGGTAAGAGTATTAATTGATTTTTTGAAAATCAATTGTGTATTAGATACACTTTTATCAACCACCATCTCATTCTCTCTCATGGCTCACGAATTGGAGCCAAATTCCTCTCTTCTCTCTCGGCCTTAGAGGCATTTTCTTGTTCTTTTTTTCTAGGCAGAAACCGAGCTTGAAGGGAAGCAAAGTGTGGTGATTTTGTGGCAAAATCATCAAGACCTAGCACTCTGAGAGACATGCGAAAGTGATAGGGAAGTCCACACATTAGCTTGGAATCATCTCACAAAGCTTGGAGCTTGACGAATGACCAACATGGTCGATTCTTGGAGGACTGTCACAGCCCACTGTCGTGAGCTGTTAGAGGGCAGAAATAAATTTTTGTTCGTCATCGCAACGCTCAACCGATCGATGTAAGTATTCCGTGACTTCCTCGATTGTATTCACATGTGTTTTTTATACTTTATATTCGATCCTCGGGAACGTAGAACTCCAACATTTTCTTCGAAAGATGTATGTCGTATCAGAAAGGTACATTTGTTGCCTTGCAGTTGGTAAGACTGTACCTTTCTAACATTTTGTCTATGTACGTCGATTGTGACAACCCTATAAGCCTTCTGACTCTATCTCGGTAGAGCCTTATACCTAGTATATAGGAAGCTTCACCCATATCTTTCATGGAGAAGTTCTTGCAAAAGTAGGCTTTCACACTTTGCATCATCCCTATATCATTTCCTATGATAAGGATGTCATCTACATACAAGACTAGGGAAACTATCATGCTCCCACTAACTTTCTTATAAACACATGGTTCTTCATCATTTTTTATGAATCCAGATAATCTAATTATCTCATCAAAATGACGATTCCATCGTTGGGATGTCTGTTTAAGTCCATAAATAGACTTTTGGAGCTTACAAACCAAGTTTGAAGTCTCGCCTGATATGAAACCCTCTGGTTGTTCCATATAGATATCTTCTTCAAGGAATCCATTTAGGAAAGCGGTTTTCACATCCATCTACCATATCTCATAGTCTTGATATGCAGCAATGGCTAAAATAATCCTAATGGATTTTAGCATGGCTACTGGTGAAATTTTTTCCTCATAGTCAATCCCAGGACGTTGAGTGTAACCTTTCGCTACCATTCGGGCCTTAAAGGTTTCCACCTTTCCATCGGACCCTCGATTCCTTTTGTAAACCCATTTACAACCAATAGGTTTAACTCATTCAGGAAGTTCAACTAAGTCCCAGACTTGATTGGCATGCATTGAATCCATTTCAGATTTCATGGCTTCCTGCCATTTTCCCAAATCGATATCCAATATCGCTTCCTTATACGTAGTCGGATCTGTTTCCTCCAAGAGGAGAACATCAAGGCTCACATCAGATGTTAAAAATAGTCTCTCAAGAGGCCTTGATATTCTATTCGACTTACGTAGAACCTGTGTTGTAGATCATTCACCTAGTTGGATCTCTGGTTCCATCTCAGGTTCCTTAATGTTGGGATCAAACTCATCAAGTTTAATCTCTCTACAATACCCACTTTCTCTCAAAAATTGCTTTTCATGAAAAGTTTCAAAGCGAACAACAAATACATTTCGTTGTTCGAAATCGTAGAATTGATATCCCATGGAATTATCAGGATATCCAACGAACCTATATTTATACCCCATGGGTCCTAGTTTATCCCGCTGCGTAATTCTAACGTATGCAGGACAACCCCAAATCTTTAAATGCTTAATACTTGGATTTCTACCGAACCATATCTGATAGGGGGTCGTAGAAACAACTTTTGATGGAACCTTATTAATTATGTAGGTAGCAGTTTGTAAAGCGTAACCCCAAAGGAAATAATGAAGATTGTATAGCTCATCATGGATTGCACCATATCCAATAAAGTACAATTTCTACGCTCAAACACTCCATTGTGTTGAGGTGTTCCTGGTGGCCTATATTGGGCGAGAATTCCATTCTCCCTTAAATAATTTTTAAAATCTTCACTCATGTATTCACCGCATCGATCTGATCTAAGGCATTTGATAAATTTACTGGTTTATTTTTCTACTTCGTTTCGAAATATTTTGAACTTGTCAAATGTTTCCGATTTATGTTTCACCAGATAGACATATCCATATCTAGACTTGTCATTTGTGAAAGTCACAAAGTATGTGGAACCATCATGAGCGGCATAATTTAATGGACCACACACATCACTGTGTATTAGCTCCAGTAAATCTCCAGCACGGTGTCCAACACCTTGAAATTGGGCCTTTGTCATCTTTCCTTGGATACATGACTCACAAATCGGATAAGGATCTAAGGTAAGATTTCCAATCAAACCATACTTCACCAATTTGGATAGACGTCTAACACCTATATGGCCCAATCTCATATGCCATAATTCAGTATTATTTAGTTCAGATTTCCTACTTGTATTTTTCTCTATATTAAAGACATCTCTACATGTTTCCAAAACATAATGACCGTTTGATAAAGAACATTCAAATTTTAATAAATTTTATTTATCATACAAAAATAAAGTTTCATCAATGGATTAGCGGCATCCATCTACAAGACAATATTTTTGAGTAGTAGCAGAACAATTTTCATTTCAAAAGTGATAACACTAATTGATTATGGAATTTTAAATCTATCAGTGCCCTCCCACTACTTTAAGTAATTCCGTAATCTCCCTTAATAGAAAAATAGAAATATCAAAATTTCATAGCGGGAAGTGGATCCCATGACATTTACTCCAGCCTCACATTAATGACGATATTGGACTTTGTAAACTCATTAGGTAGACCTTCAAGGTCAATCACTTCATGTGACTCCTGGTTTGGTCCTGAACAGTTTCTTATCCTCACACTAATGACGATATTGGATTAAGACGTGTTCTAGGTGTATACTTGTCAATGTACACTAATGAGCTTCGTATGTACACCATTACACTAATGTTGATATTGGATGACTACGTTAACTCATCACGCTACATCTAATGTTTTACCGGAGCGACCTAAGTTCCGAGCACTTACACCCTCAACTAATTACGATATTGGATATAAGTGTTAGACATTATGTCCCATAGCGTCACTGTTTGTAAATGATATTGTATTATTGTACAAAATTAACTATGTGATAATGAAATTGCCTTTTGCCGTTTTATAATATTATTTACTTTGACTTATAAATGGCCTTGCAGTCGTCTTTATCGATATTATTTATAATATTATAAATTGCCTTGCAGTCGTCTTTATCGATTTGGAAACTTGCATCGGTATACCCAATTACCTCAAGTTCTCCATCTCAATAGATTAAGAAAGCATCCTTAGTTCGTCTAAGATATTTAAGGATATTCTTAACCGCCATCCAGTGACCATCACCTGGATCAGCCTGATCGCGACTACACATGCTCAAAGCATATGAGACATCATGTCGTGTACATATCATGGCATACATGATCGATCCGACTACTGAGGCGAATGGTATCCGACTCATGTTGTCTCTCTCATCTTGAGTTTTAGGACACATGTCCTTAGATAGAGTGACGCCATGTGACACTGGCAACAGTCCCCTCTTGGACTGATCCATGTTGAATCTCTTCAACACTTTGTCAACATATGTACTTTGGGAGAGTCCAAGCAGCTTTCTAGATCTATCCCAGTAGATCTTTATTCCTAGAATAAAGGCTGCTTCTCCCAGATCTTTCATGGAGAATTTTAATGAAAGCCAATCTTTCACCGACGTTAACATGGGAATGTCATTGCCAATAAGCAATATATCATCAACGTAAAGGACAATGAATGTCATTGCGCTCCCACTAACCTTCTTATATACACAAGGATCATCCTCATTTTGAATGAAATCATATTCTTTTATGATCTCATCAAAACGTTGGTTCCAAGACTGCGATGCTTGCTTCAATCCATAAATGGATCGATTTAACTTACAAACCTTGTTTGCAAGTCTAGGTACGACAAAACCATCAGGCTGTTGCATATAAACATCCTCCAAAAGGTTTCCGTTAAGGAAAGTGGTTTTGACGTCCATCTGCCATATCTCGTAATCGAAATATACAACAATAGCAATCATTATGCGAATGGATTTAATCATGGCAACGGGTGAAAAAGTTTCTTCGTAATCGACACCATGTCGTTGACGATACCCTTTCGCTACAAGCCTAGCTTTGTATGTTTGTACGTTGCCATCCATGTCAGTCTTCCTCTTGAAGACCCATTTGCATCCAATAGGCTTTACGCCTTCTGGTGCATCAACCAGTGTCCAAACTTGGTTGGTGTACATGGAATCCATTTCGGAATTCGTGACATCTTGCCATAAACCGGTGTCGATACCTTGTATCGCTTCCTCATACGTAGCCGAATCGTCTTCCTCAATAAGATTAATATCCACATGAGGTGAGATCAGAAACCCATACCTCTTAGGTTATTTTCTGACTCTCTCCGACCTACACGGTCCTTGTGTATTCGAAGATTATGGTATAGTCTCATCCCTGATGGACTGTTCATGTTCCGTTAAGGATTTTATGCCAGGAACAGTATCACTCTGATTTTCATCGAGTTCTACTTTCCTCACACTTATCCTTTGTTCCCTGGTGGTTGATAGAAGTAATATCCTTTGGTTTCCCTAGGATATCCTACAAATAGGCATTTATCCTATTTGGGTTCTAGTTTGGTACCTTCCAAACGTTTGACGTATGCCCAGCAACCCCAAATCTTCAGAAAAGAGAAACCTAGTTTCTTTCCTATCCATATTTCATATGGAGTCTGTTGAACAGACTTTGACTGAACCTTATTCAAAATAAGTATTGTACTGTTCAATGCATATCCCCAGAAGGAAATATGTAGCTCTGTGCGACTCATCATAGACCTCACAATGTCTAACAAAGTTCGGTTTCTCCATTCGGACACACCGTTTAATTGCGGTGTTCCGGGAGGAGTCCACTGTGAAAGAATACCATATTCTTTCAAGTAATCAAGAAACTCAATGCTCAAGTATTCGCCACCATGGTCTGACCGTAATGCCTTAATACTTTTGCCGGTCTGTTTTTCTACTTCGTGTCGAAACTCTTTGAATTTCTCAAAAGTTTCCGACTTGTGTCTCATAAGATACACATAACCAAAACGCGATGCATCATTTGTAAAGGTTACAAAGCATTCATATCCACCTCTAGCCTAGCTAGACATGGGCCCACAAACTTCACTATGAACGAGGGATAATAGTTCGGTGACACGTACACCTTTACCGCTAAAAGGTGATTTAGGCATCTTGCCTAATAAACAAGATTCGCAGACGTCATATGAATTTGGATCAAATCCGTCCAAGTACCCACTCTTTGAAAATGTGGATATACGTGTCTTGTTTATGTGTCCCAGACGACAATGCCACATATAAGTTTCATCTTTGTTACTTACTTTAAGCCGTTTTTTTGTTACATTATATGTTTGAGATTGATTTATATTCAAAATATAAAGACCATTATTTGCATCAGCTGTGCAAATTTCCATATCATTTTTATACATAAAACACCCGGTGTTTCTAAATACAAAAGTATACCCACATTGGGTTAACATAGATACAAAAATAATATTTCTAGTCAAACTAGGTATAAAATAACAGTTTATAAGTTCAAGTACATGGCCCGAGGGCAGTTCCAAAACATAAGTGCCCACGGCCAAAACAGCAACTCGAGTCCCATTTCCAACACGGAGGTCAATCTCTCTTGAGGCCAGTCTCCTGCTAATCCGCAGATCATGCACATCAGTACATATGTGAGTACCACAACCAGAGTCAAAAATCCAATTTTTAAAACTAGAAGTAGATATGTTTATTTCTATAACAAACATACCTGAAGCCGGTGCCTTGCCCGCTTTAATTTTCTTTCATGTGTGCCTTGTACTCACGGCAGTCACGCTTCCAGTGACCCCGCTTCCCGTACTCCAAGCATACATCTTGGGATTTATTTTTGGGTTTCCCAGAACCCTTTGACGATTTGGTCTTGCCCTTCTTCTTATGCTTATTCTTCTTAACACCTCCAGTCGCCTTGGGCCAAGCCCTCGGAGTCTGAGATGTTGAAGCATAGTGCGCCTCGCGCTTCTTGCCCTTAAGGAGTTCATTTTCTGACTCACGCAGAGTGGACATCAACTCTCCAAGAGTATGGTCTTGGTTCAACAAGTTGTAGTTCATGATGAACCTACTCCAAGTGTCGGGGAGAGACTGTAGGATCAAATCTACTGAAGTCTCAGCCTCGAAGACTATGCCCATCTGTCCGAGCTACTCAATATCAGCAATCATTTGTGAGACATGGTGCTCAACAGACGTACCTTCTGACATGCGAGCCCGAAAGAGCTTATTCTGCAACTCATATCTTTGCGATCTAAGGTTAGATCGGTGGAGATCGTGCAACTTCGCCATCATCTCATAGGGATCCAACCCCTTGTTTTGACGATGGAATTGCGGAGTTATAGAGGCAAGCATTACCGATTGAGCAGTTGCATTATCATCGCAATGAGTCTTCCAAAGCTCTAGCTCAAGCAACTGATCAGGTCGGGGCTTAGGCCCAATAGGTCGCTCTAAAGTTTGTGCCATTAAAGACGTTGTCGCCTATGACAATTTCCCTAATGCTCAACTTTCCTGTCATCTTAACCGCAATAGTCCAACTATTCAATTACGATGTTTGGGTACAGTCTAACTGTTATAAGAAAAATATTAATGTATTAGTCCAACTAATAAAATAATTGACGAAATAATTTTGAAAGCGCGTAAAGCTAATTATTTGAACGAAATTGCAAATTCAATACTAGCCTCCAACTATTTTTCGGCGAGCCTCTAACCCTCTATTGAGTACTCAGGAAACCTAGTTTCCTAGTGGGCTATGATCCCGTTAAATAACACACAACCTTGACTTTGGCCAACAAGCTGTATGATATTTAACTATGTAGATCTCTAAGATCAATTGGATCTCATCCAATTCCTAGATCCGGTAGGTGGACCTCCAAGTCCGAAACATATATAGAATATATCCAATATATTTTCCTAACCTTTTTCCTCTGAATCAACTAAGCATTGGCTTTGGCACAACAAGCTTAATGATTCCAATTAAGCGGAACCCATTGACTATGGAAAGCTTTGTAATCGATGTCGATGGACAAGAAATGATCTTGAATTTGGCCAACAAATCACAACTTGGACAAGACACTGATATGCAACAAAGCCTTCATGAATCAAACACATCCGCGATGGACAAAGGTCTTGACTTTGGCCAACAAACCAGTGCCAATCTTGGATCTTGAGTAAGAATCACTCAATGGAAGGAAAACACTTAATATTTTATTGAGGTTTTTTCGCGTAAATTGGCAACCAATTTATTATATTTGTTAAGGTCTCATCATACACCCTTAATCATGCATTCAAACATAATAAGGCGCGGAAATAAAATAATAATGATATACTGATAGATATCGCATAAATTGTTCCTAGAACAAATCACTCCATTTCCTCTCCCCGGCTAGCACTATTCTTACTTCTACCCAATTACATAATATAATAATAGAAACCTCATTAACATTGAGGGGAATTAGGTGAGAAGAGAATACAAAGAATCAAGAGAAATAAGGCTGGACACGCAAGTCCAATTTAATAAATTCTAAATTTACAACAATTTCCAAAATTACCTTTTCCCTTCTAATATCCATCTGATATACATTATTCATTCAACACATCCATGTATTCATTCATAGCATGTTATTCAATCAATCTAATCCAATTAATTAATCTTTGAATTAAGTGATCATCCAATGTTCAAACAACGATTTGATTTGCTCGAGTCCAACTCGTTTGAGAATAAGTACTCGTAGTATGAATTCTTGAATTATATCGAACTACTCTTTAAATCTAATTTAATTTGTATTCAATACTAATTCATTTATTTAATTCCAAATTAAATATCTACACTTTTTAATGCGCTTTAACGACTTAGATTCCAAATCTAATCTAAACGGGTCTCAAAGCCCAATTAACATCCAATGTTGTTTAATTAAAGTCCAATGGGCTTTCAATTGATTTCATAAGGCATGGACCTTGGTCAATATGGGTCAAACCCAAATACCAAAGCCTAATTAAGGAATCACCCTTATTTGCCAAGAAACCAATTTCGGCCCATTAGGCCTAATTAAACTTTTAAAGCCCATTTGTTATATTTGGACATAATGGAATGGTTTAGGCCCAATTTGGATCCAATTCATTTGGACCAAACCAACTTGGCCTAAACAAGCCCATTATGCCCAAATACAACAATTATAAGCCCAATTCAAAATCAAGCCCAATTTATTAAATTCCAATTTTCCAAAATTCATAATTTAATAAATCAAAGTGTTTAGCCATTATTAATCTTTTAAATTAACATTTCCAAAATACTAATATAATCCATTAATCATGCTTTTCATCATCAACACATGTCCAACGTAATTGATTCAAAAAAATCATCTCATTTCATGCTATCAAGCTCACGGCATTCTAGGGTTTTTTGTTTCGATTTCATTTTGAATCCGATTGAATTACAAATCAACATTATCTCAAGTCTTTAAACTCATCCAATGATCAAAATAACAAAAAATACCATGACTTTATTAGGGCATATACATTCGGCCTAGCCATTTATTTAGGGAAAAATAAATCCAATTCATTTTTCATAAAATTGATCATGCATAACACTATGTTATCATCATTCAAGCATACTCAACCAAACAATTTCATCAAATCATGCTCAAATCATTTTTACCCAAATTTCATGTTATGAACCCTAATCATTTTCATGCTCAAATTAGGCTCAATGATACCATTGTTGGTTTCTAATATAGTCCCAAGATCATATTTGAACAATGAAAAGAATGAATACTCAAAGAAGTGAGGCAGAAACACACTTACATTGAACGGATTTTGAGATGTGTTGAAGACAAGATTTCCTCCCTTGTTGATGCTTTGAAGTTTCGGCCAATGAGGTACTTTGAAGAAGATGATCATGCTCCAAGCTTTGAGAGGATTCCAAGCTCTTGAGATGGTTTCACTATCACCTTGTATTTATTCTTTAAGTGTGCTAGCAAGAGATGAAAGAAAACAATTTCCTTTCCTTAGTGGAGAAGCTCACGGCAATGCCTTAGGGAGAGAGAGAGTTTCTTAAGTTTTGGTGTTTTTTTTTAAAAACAAAAATACAAAAAACCTTTACCAATGGTATATGCCTTTCAAGAAGTCAAAGGCCAAATTGGTGGGAAAATTGCATTAAAGGCTCTCAACAACCAACATCATGAATAGTGACTAGTTGTCACTCACCAAAAAGGTGAAATGACATCCATCACTAATGTGAGTAGAATAGTGCTAGCAGGGAGAGGAAAGGGAGTGATTTGTTCTAGGAACAAATTGTTTATATATCCATCCGCATATCACTATTAATTTACTTTACGCGCTTTATGATGTTTTAGAAGCATGCTTAAGGGTGTATGATGATGAGACCTAACAAAGATAAATAAATTGGTTGCCAATTACGCGAAAATCCCTCAATTTATATTAAGCAAATATCCTTCCATTGAATGATTCTTGTTCAAGATCCGAAGTTGGCATTGGTTTGTTTGGCCAAAGTCAAGACCTTTGTCAATCAAGGATGTACTTGAATCATGACAGTTTTGTTGCATATCGGTTGTCTTGTCCAAATCGTGATTTTTATTGGCCAAAGTCAAGATCACTTTTTGTCCAATGACATTGATTACGAAACTTTCCTCGTCAATGGGTCCCGCTTAACTGGAATCATTAGGTTTGTTTTTGGCCAAAGCCAAGGCCTAGATGATTCGGAGGATATGGTTAGGAAAATGTAATGGATACATTGACATTATACATATGTTTCGGACTTGGATGTCCACCTAACCGGATCTAGGAATTGGATGAGATCCAATTGATCATAGAGATCTACCTAAGTTAAATAGCATACAGCTTTTATTGACCAAAGTCAAGGTTGTGTGTTATTTAACGGGATCCTAGCCCACTAGGAAATGCGATTTCCCGAGTTCTCCACAAGAGGGTTAGAGACTTGAAGAAAATAGTGGGAGGCTATTATTGAATTTGCAATTTCGTTCAGATACTTAGCCTTACGCGTCTTTCAAAATTATTTCATCAATATTTTAATAATTAGTTGGACTAATATATTGTTATTTTGCTTGTAACAGTTTGACTGTACCTATAACATCGTTGACTTTATAGTTGGACTATAGTTGTCAAGATGACTGGCAAGGGTAATGTCCGCGACATAATCATGGGCGATAATGTCTTCAAAGGGACAAACTTTGCCGACTGGGAAATGAACCTCAAGATAGTGCTTGGGGCTGAGAGGGTGCTGTATACTATTCAGAGACCTCTCCCGCCTAAACCCACTGAGCCACTGGAGCTAGAGTTATGGAAGACTCATAGTGACGATTGTGACCAAGCTCAGTCAGTTATGCTAGCTGCAATAACCCAGCATTTCAGACGCCAGAACAGGGACTTGGATCCCTATAACATGATGGCAAGATTGTGTGATCTCCACCGCACCAACAAGCGGATGGAGAGGTACGAGCTAGTAAGGAAACTCTTCCGCTCCCGGATGACAGACGGCGCATCAGTTGAGGCCCACGGGACTCAAATGATCGCTGACATAGATGAGTAGCCAAGATGGGCATTCTCTTGGAGGCAGAGTTGACGATTGATATGCTATTACAATCGCTACCCGATACTTGGAAACAAATCATCATCAACTATAAGTTGATGGACACTGACGACACTTTTGGAGAGTTGTTGTCCGTGCTGAAGGAGTCCGAAATGGAACTCCTAAAGGGGAGCAAGCGCAAGGCGCATTATGCATCGACCTCTCATGCGCCAAGGTCTGGGCCCAAGGCAATTGGAGGTGCGAGGAAGAAGAAGTTCAAGAACAAGGGCAAGGGCAAGTTGACAGTGGCTTCTAGGAAGCCAAAGGACAAATCTCGCGACATCTGCCTCAACTGCGGCAAGAGGGGTCACTGGAAACGTGACTGCCGAATGGGCAAAGGGCAGAGGGAGGATATCAAGGCTGGCAAGGCTATCGCCTCTGGTATGTTTGTTATTGAGATAAATATGAATACTTCTAGTTTTAAAAATTGGATTTTTGATTCTGGTTGTGGTGCTCATATTTATACTGATGTGCAGGATCTGCAGGATAGCAGGGTGCTGGCATCGGGGAGATGGATCTACGGGTCGGAAACGGAACACCAGTTGCTGTTTTGGCCGTATGGACTTTTGTTTTAGAACTGCCCTCAAGGCATGTACTTAAACTTTTGAACTGTTATTTTGTACCTAGTTTAACTAGGAATATTATATCTGTATCCTTGTTAACCCAGCAGGGTTACACTTTTGTATTTAGAAACACTGGGTATTATTTATATAAAAATGATGCAGAAATTTGCACAGCTGTTGCAAATAACGGTCTTTATATTTTGAATATAAATGAATCTCCTAAAATGACAAACAAAAGGCTCAAAAGGAGTAATCTAAAAGATGAAGCTTATATGTGGCATTGTCGTCTAGGACACATCAACAAGACTCGCATATCCACCACTTTCGAAGAGTGGGTACTTGGACGAATTTGATCCCAATTCATATGACGTCTGCGAATCTTGTCTTTTAGGCAAAATGCCTAAATCACCTTTTAGCGGTAAAGGTGAACGTGCCACAGAATTGTTGGCTCTCGTTCATACTGACGTATGCGGGCCATGTCTAGCCAGGCTAGAGGTGGATTTCACTACTTCGTAACCTTCACAGATGATGCATCTCGTTACGGTTATGTGTATCTTATGAGACACAAGTCGGAAACTTTTGAGAAATTCAAAGAGTTTCGACACGAAGTGGAGAAACAAACAGGGAAGAGTATTAAGACATTACGGTCAGACCGTGGTGGCGAATACTTAAGTTATGAGTTTCAAGATTACTTGAAAGAATATGGTATTCTTTCACATTGGACTCCTCCTGGAACACCGCAATTAAACGGTGTGTCCGAACGGAGAAACCGCACCTTGTTAGATATGGTGAGGTCAATGATGAGTCGTACTGAGCTACCAATATCCTTCTGGGGGATACGCATTAAACATGCTATACTTATTTTAAATAAGGTACCGTCGAAGTCTTTGAACAGACTCCATATGAGATATGGACAGGAAGGAACCAGGTTTCTCTTTCCTGAAGATTTGGGGATGCTGGGCATATGTTAAACGTTTGGAAGGTACCAAACTTGAACCTAAATCTGATAAATGCCTTTTCGTAGGATATATCCTAGGGAAACCAAAGGATATTACTTCTATCACCCACAAGAGAACAAAGTATTTGTTGCTCTACAAGAATTTTTCCTTGAGAAGGATTTTATAAATGCAGTGGTAAGTGGGAGGAAAGTAGAACTCGATGAAGTTCGTAGTGATACTGTTCCTGGCAATGAATCAACGACGGAACAAGAACAGACCGTCCGGATGAGTCTGTACCACAAACTTCACATACACAAGGACCGCGTAGGTCGGAGAGAGTCAGAACAGTACCTGAGAGGTATTGGTTCCTGATCTCACCTCATGTAGATATTAATCTTATTGAGGATATTGAGCCGGCTACTACGTATGAGGAAGCGATACAAAATATCGATTCCGCTTTATGGCAAGAAGCCATGAAGTCCGAGATGGATTCCATGTACGCCAACCAAGTTTGGACACTGGTTGATGCACCAGAAGGCGTAAAGCCTATTGGATCAGATGGATCTTCAAGAAGAAGACGACATGGATGGCAACGTACAAACGTACAAAGCTAGGCTTGTAGCGAATGGGTATCGTCAACAATATGGTATTGATTATGACGGAACCTTCTCACCCGTTGCCATGATTAAATCCATTCGGATAATGCTTGCAATAGCTGCATATTTCGATTACGAGATATGGCAGATGGACGTTAAAACCGCTTTCCTTAACGGAAACCTTTTGGAGGATGTTTATATGCAACAGTCTGACGGTTTTATCGTACCTAGACTTGCAAACAAGGTTTGTAAGTTAAATCGATCCATTTATGGATTGAAGCAAGCATCACGGTCATGGAATCACAGCGTTTTGATGAATCATAAAAGAATATGATTTCGTGCAAAACGCAGATGACCCTTGTGTATACAAGAAGGTTAGTGGGAGAGCACTTTCTTTTATTGTCCTTTTATTGGACGACGTATTGCTTATAGGCAATGACATTCCCATGCTAACGTCGGTGAAAGCTTGGCTTTCATTAAAATTCTCCATGAAAGATCTGGAGAAGCAGCTTTATTCTTGGAATAAAGATCTACGGGATAGATCTAGAAAGCTGCTTGGACTCTCCCATAGTACATACATTGATAAAGTGTTGAAGCGATTCAACATGGAACAATCCAAGAGGGGATTGGTTCCAATAGTACTGGTACCTCTCCTCTGTCTAAGGACATGTGTCCTAAGACTCAGGAAGAGAGAGACAACATGAGTCGGATACCGTTCGCCTCGGCATTCGACGATCATGTAATGCCATGATATGTACACGACCTGATGTCTCATATGCTTTGAGCATGTGCAGTCGCTATCAGGCCGATCCAGGTGAAGGTCACTGGATAGCAGTTTAAAAATATCCTTAAGTATCTTAAACGAACTAAGGATGCTTTCTTAATTTATGGAGGTGGAGAACTTGTGGTATCTGGGTATACCGATGCAAGTTTCCAAACCGACAAGGATGACTACAAGTCCCAATCCGGGTACATTTTTTGTTTGAATAACGGAGCAGTGAGCTGGAAATCTTCCAAGCAGATACTGTTGCCGATTCAACAACAGAAGCGGAGTACATCGCTGCATCTAAGCAGCAAAGGAGGCAGTTTGGATCCGAAAGTTCCTAAACGGATTAGGAGTAGTTCCGTTAGCAGCTGAGCCCGTTCCATTGTATTGTGACAATAACAGGGCTATAGCACAGGCTAAGGAACCAAGGTCTCATCAACGGTCCAAGCATGTTCTTCGACGTTACCATCTGATTCGGGAGATTATACATCGTGGCGATGTAAAGGTCGAGAAGGTCACATCAGATGACAACATTGCAGATCCGCTGACGAAGGCTGTTCTTCAGCAAGTTTTTGAACGACACATACATAGTTCGGGTATTAGATGCTTGAGTGACTGGCTATAGGCCAAGTGGAGATTGTTAGACATTATGTCCCATAGCGTCACTGTTTGTAAATGATATTGTATTATTGTACAAAATTAACTATGTGATAATGAAATTGCCTTTTGCCGTTTTGTAATATTATATACTTTGATATATAAATGGCGAAAGTCCATATGATTAATACCGGATTGAGATGATATTAGACAGTATCAATCCATAAAGGTTTAATCATTAAATATCCCTAGTCGGAGTATTATCGAGATCGGACATCGATAATGCGAATAGACTAGTATTTTCGCTTGTGCACGTTGTGAGGGCACAACGGCATAGTTCTCATATATTTAAGTATTGGATACTTATGCAAGTGCGATAGGAGGTTGTGTTTTACCGATGGTACGGAAAACAGCTTCGCTCTGGATAGACCCCGCGGAATCTCATTGGTAGTATGTCTGCGTGTCTATGGGAGGCCGCAACAGGGTAGGTGTATAATGGTCTTAACCTGAGACTTACATCGCTAGTACTTGCGACAATCGGTAAACTTTGGTTTTGGTGGTTGGGGACCTTAACCGGTTCTGTGTACACCTCTTCTGGGTTTATCGAGAATCGTAGTGTACTGGATGTGATGTCGAGATGGAAGTATCACTTCAGACATATGGAGGTGATGATCACGCAGGACACAGAACTAGTACTCTATAAAAGGTTGCAACCGTCGGGACAATATGACCAGGTCAGGATTGTCCGATTTAAAGAGACTAGTTGCTTGATGTCCGATATATGTTTCGTACGGGGCAGACACATTTCCAGTCCCAGGCCTAACATGTGATCGTCCGATACTGGATCGATGTACGCAATACTATGTTAGACTACGTTTGATATAGATCTGATATTCCTATAAGAATATTTCTGGAGAATTGGGTAGGCATGGCGCTTTGCTAGAAGCCAACCTTGTCTTGTGAATCGGTAAAAACGTAGTACGAGGTACGTACGTGTTCGGATTATCCGACGACCGTATTTACTGCCAACATATCCGGAGATCTCTTGGGTCGCTTCCCGAAGATTCACCAATGACGTATGATTCAACTCGATTAATCTTGGATTAATTACGGAGAGACTTTATCTTGGATAAGTACTATAAATAGAGAGAGAACGATTAATTTGGAATTAATCGTAAAAGTATTATATTCGATATAATAATCGAAATTCGATTTCGACGCGAAATTAAAATTAGATTTAATTCGGACAAACGAGTTAATTTAGAATTAATTCGTTAGCGACGTAAATAATTTTTCGCTAGGCGCAATCATTTTTATTAAATTCGATTTAATTAACGTCGCGACGTAAGTTCGGTATTTCGGAAATATCGAACCCGAACGCGTGAGTGCAACGTGGGCCCACTTTCATTTGGAACGTGTGGGGCCCACATGACACATGTCATATTATGCATTATTTAATTGTGATGCATTGCATGGAGATAGTGTACAATGCACTCAGGTTTTGCATGGAAATTGAGTGTTTGACACTCTAAGGCCATTGCATGATTTGTGTCATAATTTTATTATTAATTTAATAATATTATGGCATAAATATAAATTGATTTTTGAAATCAAATCCACTCTCTCCTCTCTTTCCTCTTGACCGAAACTGTGAAGTTCACAGCCGCCTCTCCCACTTTTCTGTTTTTGTTGCAAAAACTTGAAGAAATTGTGTTTTGTTTGGAACATAAATTAACACACAAGGCTAGTACCTTCAAGGGATCATACAAAGGTGTTATGGGAAACTAATTCTTGAGCTTGGAAGGATCAAAGAAGCTTGGAGCTTCCCCACTCACCTTGGCCGAAACCTTCACTGCACAAAGGAGAAAATTTTCATTTCATCAACGCATCCGCATTCCGATCTTTGTGAGTATGATTCCGCCATACTTCATCTTTTTAATATATATACTCATTGTTGTATTTAAATGCTTAATCTTTCCTTGGGACATATAATAGAAACCACAGTCTCGATAATACTCCGGCTAGGATATTTAATGATTAATCCTTCGGGGACCGATACTGGCTCATATCATTCTCAGTCCAGGAACTAATCATAGGACCTCTCTTCATTTTTATATATCATGGTGATCTAATCACAAATGATGAAGTGCAATTTCCTTGTCACATAGTTAATTTGCTACAACAACACAATGATCTGTGCAATAGTGACTTATGGGTCATTTTGTCCAAAAATCTCCCACTTGGCACATAGCCAGTCACTCAAGTGTCCCACACCCGAACTATGTACGGTTCGCTCAAATTGCTGAGGAAAGGTTTTCGTCAGCGGATTTGTTTGATTTATCATTTGACGCGATTTATACGATCATCACATCGCCACGATGTATGATCCGAACGAATCAGATGATATAGAAGTATATATCTGGATCGTCGATGAGACCTTTAATTCCTTAGCATGTGCTGACGCCTAGCTGAGCTGCTAACAGAACTATATCTAATCTAATTAGATTTATTTTCGATCCAAAAGACTTCTATTGCTGCCTCAGCTGCAGCAATAATCTGCATTTGTCGTTTATTCGGCAACAGTTATCTTGCTTGGAAGATTTCCAGCTCACTGTCCCAGTGGTCAACTTTATGGTATCTCAGTATTTAATTGTTTGGAAACTTGCAGTGGTGATCCCAGTCACTTCAAGTTGTCATTCTCCATAGTTTAAGACAACATCTTTAGTTCTCTCAGATACTAACAGATGTTTCTTAATCTTCAATCCAGTGACTATCACTTGGATTGACATGATTGTGACTCCATATGCTCGAAGCGTATGAGAGACACCCTATCAAGTACATTTTAAATGTACAATTTCCCAGAGAGTGTTAACAACTCCAAATCTATCCCAGTAGATCTTTATTCCTTGAATAAAGGTTGTTACTACTCCCAGAATTCTACGGAGAATTTCTATGAAAGCCAAGCTTTCAACAAATAGCTTTATGGGAATTTAACTGTCAGTGGCGCTCCCCATTAACCTCCTTATACACAAGAATTATTTCGTTTTGAGTCAAATCATAATCATTATGGATTATTTCAAAACGTCAGTTCCAAGAACCTTATGCTTGCTTCAATCCAAACATGGATCGAATAACCCGCAAACCTTGTTTGTCGGTTATTCAAAATCGTCAGGATGTTGTAAACATCCTCCAAAAGGTTTTCTTTTCAGAAAACGATTTTGATCTGCAACTGACATGACACATTTCATAAATGAAATAATGCAGTTATCAACAAGCATCTTCAAAATGGATTTGCCATGGCAACAGGTAAAAGGTTCAACCGTTATTAAACAATGTTGATAACGATAACATTCCATCAAAAGCCCACTTTGTACGTTGGTATGTTGCCTTCCATGTATGTCTTCCTTGAAGACGTTTAATGTAACCAATAGGCACAATGCCTTGTGGTACAACAACTAGTATCCAAAATAGTTGTTATACATGGAATCCATTTCGGACTCATGGCAATTTGCCATAACAGGGAGTCGATACCGCCGTATCACTTCCTCAAAACATAGTCGTGGATATACCTTCATAAGATAAATCTTTATGATGTTTAGATCAGAAACCCATACCCTAGGTTGTTTTTTGACTCTATCCGATCTACGAAGTTCTTGTGTATTTGAAGATTAATGGTACAGATTCATCATAGATGAACTATTTGTGTTCCATTAAGGACTTCGTGCCTTGAACAGTATTACTCTACTCCGATTTTCATCGAGTATCACTATCCTCCCACTGACCACTGCATATCGGTATTCCTCTCAGAAAACCGCATGGTGAGCAACAATCACATTGTTCTCATGTGAGATTTACAAGTACTATACGTAAGTTTCCTTTAGGATAACCTATATAGGCACTTATCCAATTTGGGTCCTTAGTTTGGTATCATCCAACGTTATGCCTGGCATACCCAAATTACTAGGAATGAGAAACCTCGTTTCTTCCTGTTCAATATCCTATATGACATCTGTCAAACAGATTATATGGAACCTTATTCTAAATAAGTTTTGCACTGTTAATACATATCCTATTGAAGGAACAGTAGCTCAGAGTGACTCGTGATAAACCTTATCATGTCCATAAAAATTCGGTTTTAGTTCGGACAACACCGTCTAACTGACGTGTCTCGGGAGGAGTCCTCATATGAAAGAATACCGTACTCTTTCATGTACATATGAAACTTACTGCTTAAGTATTTTCCAATACGGTCTTACCGTGGCGGAATAATACTATAGCCGATCTATTTTTCTATTTCGTGTCGAAACCTCTAAAGTTTCCGATTTGTGTTCTTCAAAAGAAACACATAACCATAACGTGGATGCCACATCCGTTAAGGTCACGAAA
>SKCR01032418.1:0-21566 GCA_019454045.1 Zanthoxylum bungeanum
AAACTACAGCCGACAACGGGGGCACCTCGACCCTGGGCACGCATCTCGACCCAATACCGCTGAAAATAGGGACCTCGCCCTGAATATGATGATGTAGTGGGCACCTCGACCCTGGCACGCATCTCGACCCGGAACTACAACCGACAATGGGGGCACCTCGACCCTGGGCACGCATCTCGACCCAATACCGCTGACAATAGGGACCTCGCCCTGACTATGATGATGTAGGGGCACCTTGACCCTGGGCACGCATCTCGACCCGGAACTACAACCGACAACGGGGGCACCTCGACCCGGCACACATCTCGACCCAATACCGCTGTCAATAGGGACCTCGCCCTCGAACTGATAATGATGCAGGGGCTTCGCCCCCAGACTGATACTGATATGGGCCTCCCCCCCCCCCCCCTCGCCCCAGACTGATGCTGATATGGGCCTCGCCCTCAAACTGATACTGACGTTTATATTTCCAACTATTGTATTGCTTCTCCTCGAGATAGCCTTGGTAGCTAAACATATTTTCGTCCTCAACGAATGCTTCATGTCAAAACCCGAGAACCTTCGAAGTACTCGATATACTCAAACCCGATCATCTGAACAGGTGATCTAAACTAGACTCCTAGTGAGTGTGTGCAAAGGCTCTTTTGCAGCTTATTCCTTAAGCAAGCCAACTCGATGATTTCGCTTCGGAGAATCAGACCGATGGGTCTAACCAACCTGGATGTCTAGGTCACATTCTGTGATTACTTCGGCATACTCAACATGATGTGGTCTTTTTATTTTCTTTCGTCTCTTTCTTTTCATTCTTTTTCTTTCTCTTTCCCTTTCTTTTTTTTTCTTTCTTTCTTTTTTTCTTTTTTTTTCTCTTGACTCACCTACCCTTTAAGGTAGCATTTCTCCTCATGGTGGTCCTAATACTCGCCCATGGGTAGCTTCACGCTTATCGGTTATAGGCGGTCTTTTTTCTTTCTTGTCATCGCAGAGACTGTCTTTCTTTATTTCCAACCATATCATGTATCGTAGCGTACGTAAACCAGGGGGACATCCAAGCAAACGGTCATTCATCGATCCACCATCTCTTCAGCTAGTCATCTCATCAACCGCTCGGGCTTCTACTGTTGAGATACCTTTTATCAAGTGCTTCATGAGTCTAGCCAAGATCAATCCATTCAGAATACCGGATAAGAGCACGTCTCGCACTTCTCGTTTCTAAGGCTTCTCCCTACAGCACACAATGTCATCACCGGACATATGTTTAACCATCAAAAACTTCTCTCTCACTTTTTTTTTTCACTCACTCACTCACTCTAAGGAATTCTTCCTCTCTACTGCTGACCATGTGGGCTTCGCCCCGGGATCCAGACCCGAAATTCAAACTCAAAATGGGCCTCAACCCTCAGATCACCATCTGAATCTTAACACCGATGTGGACCTCAGCCCTAGGATTTCTACCCAAATTCAATACAGTGCTTTCGCTGTTTCTGATTGGCTTGTCTTTGCCGCTTTCTCTTTTCTTCTTCGATACCTGTGAATATAAAACAAAAACACAAAACACGCAAAAAAGGAATGCAATAATGGGTTATATGTGTGCATGCATGCATGAGTTCTCCTTATCCCGTTGGGTTAGGTCTTCTGCGGGTGACTATTCAGTCTTCTGTCCCTCAGGCAAAATACAACTTCAATCTGTCAACATTGATCGGCTCGGTGAACTCATTCCCTTCCAAGTCCGACAGTCTCACTGCTCATTTCCCATTACCTTCTGAACAATGTATGGTCCTTCCCAATTTGGTCTGAACTTCCCTCTTGGGTCTGTCGTCGACGGCTTCGACTGCTTAAGCACTAAATCACCCTTCTTGATTTTAGAAGGACGCACCTTCTTATTGAATGCTCGGGCTAACCTCTTCTGATACATTTGCATGTGATGCAAGGACTTCATCCTCTTCTCGTCCATCAATGCTAACTGCTCAAACCTCTGCGAGGTCCACTCTCGTCCAGGCAACTCTGCTTCTGCTAATACTAGCATAGACTGTATTTCAACTTCCACCGGCAATACCGCTTTCATTCCATAGACCAAAGAGTAAGGCGTAGCTCCTGTCGCGTTCTCACAGATGTCCTATATCCCCACAGGGCATACGGCAGCTTATCAGCCTAGTCCTTGTAATTCTCTGTCATCTTCGCCAGGATCGTCTTTATCGTCTTGTTGGCTGCCTCGACTGCCCATTAGCTTGCGGCCTGTATGGTGAAGACTTATGATGACCTATCCATATTTCTGTAGCATCGCTTTGGTTTCTCCTGAAATTGGACTCCGTTGTCCGTAACCACGTGATGCGGCATACTATATCGGCATATGAGGTTCCGGCTTATGAACTTAGCCATCTGCTTTTCCGTGACATTGCGGAATGACTCGGCTTCTACCCATTTCGAGAAGTAGTCCACTGCCACTACTATAAAGCGATGTCCGTTCGACGCATTCGGCCGAATCTCCCCAATCATATCAATTCCCCAAGCTGAGAAAGGCCATGGCTCTGACAACCCGTGCAACTCTGTGTGCGGCAAATGATTCAAATTCCCATGCGTTTGACAATCATGACAGTGTTTCACCAGTTTCGCGCAATCAGCTTCCATGGTCGACCAGTAAAAGCCTTGTCTCACAATCTTGCGGGACAAGTTCAATCCGTTCATATGCGGTCCACAGACACCAGCATGCACTTCATCCATTATCTTCTGAGCTTCTTCTTTCTCAAACATTTCAGCTGAATACCATTCGCTTGCCTCTTGTAGAGTTCTCCCTTCAAACTCATATTGAGCAGCCAACTTCTGAACGGCGATTCTGTCTTTTCTGCTCGCTTCCTCTGGGAATTCCCCATGTTCCACATACCTCTGAATATCATGATACCAAGGTTTCCCATCATCAACCTCTACTTCCAATATTCTCTCTATCTCAAAACAGGCTTACTCGCCGTCGTCAACACCAGTGGTCTCATCACCAATTTCTCTGGATTCTCCCAGGTTGCGGCTAGCGTCGCCAATGCATCTGCCATCTGATTTTCTTCCCGAGGCAAGTGCTAAAATTTGCAGTTAGGGATATCCTGTGCTAGGTTTCTGAGGTGGAATAAGTACGGCTTCAACCGTTCTTCCTTTAACTCTCATTCTCCTTGCATCTGTCGGATCACCAACATCGAGTCTCCATAAACCTCCACGTTTGTAGCTCTCAAGGCTGTCAATGCAGTCAACCCAAATGCACATGCTTCATATTCAGCCATGTTATTAGTTACTCCGAATGTTAGCCTTTTGGCCATAGGCAAAGTCTCTCCCTCAGGGGTTACTATTATGATTCTGATTCCGGCTCCTTTGCAGTTTACTGCTCCGTCAAAATACATCTTCCATCCTTGGACTGCTATAGCTTGGATTTCTTCGTCGGGGAACTCAAACTTGTACTGATCCCCTTCGACAGGTTGCAATGCCAAGAACTCTGCCACGGCTCGTCCTTTAATCACCTTGGAAGTGAGATACTCAATATCAAATTCTGTCAGCAGTACCAACCATCTGCCCAATTTTCCAACTAGTGAAGGCACTGAATGCAGGTACTTCAAAGGATTCTCCTTTGCGACCACTTGGATCTTGTAAGACTGGAAATAGTGGCGTAATTTCCTGGACGCCCATACTACTGCCAGACAAATCTTCTCCACTTCCTGATAGCGAGCTTCGTACGGAAGCAGCTTTTTACTGAGGTAGTAGATGGCGTGCTCTACTCCTGTCTCATCGGCTTGTACCATCATCGCCCCCAGCGCTTCGGGTTCAATAGCCAAATAAAGCACCAAAGGTCTGCCTGTTTCGGAGGTCTCAGAACGGGAGGTTTCACCAAATATTCCCTTATTCTGTCAAATGCTTCCTGACACTGCTCGTTCCACTTTACCGGCTGATCTTTCCTCAACAACTTGAAGATGGGCTCACATACTGACGTCAGCTTGGCAATGAACCGACTAATATACTGGATTTTCCCTAGGAAGGCTCTGATTTCTTTCTCTGTCTTTGGTGCCGGCATTTCTGTAATAGCCTTGATCTTTTCAGGATCCACTTCTATTCCACCCATTCCCACTGTGTGGCCGAGTAGTTTACCCGACGTTACTCCGAATACACACTTCTTAGGATTCAACCGCAAGTTGTACTTGTCCACTCGTTCAAGGAACTTTTCCAACGCTTCTATATGCCCGTCTCTTGTCTCTGACTTGACCATCATGTCATCTACGTATACCTCAATTTCCTTATGCATCAGGTCATGAAACAAAGTAGTGGCCATCCGCTGATAAGTGGCTCCGGCATTCTTAAGCCCAAATGGCATCACCTTGTAGCAGTAAGTACCCCATTCTGTAACAAAGGCGGTCTTATGCTTTCTTCTTCAGCCATGAGCACTTGATTATATCCGGAGAACCCATCCGCAAATGAGTACATGGCAGACAACGCCGCACTATCTACAAGCACATCTATATGCGGTAAAGGAAAGTCATCCTTTGGGCATGCCTTGTTAAGATCTCTATAGTCAACACACATTCTGACTTTGCCATCTTTCTTCGGCACAGGCACGATGTTGGCCAACCACTCGGGGTATTTCACTACTTCCAGGAATCCCACGTCAATTTGCTTCTTAACTCCTCTCTGACCTTCTCGGCCCATTCGGGTCTCATCCTTCGGAGTTTCTGCTTCACTGGCTTCATATTCGAATAGGTCGGAATCGCATGCTGGGCAATACTTCTATCTACCCCAGGCATGTCTCGTAAGACCAAGCAAACACTTTGGCGTATTTTACCAACTTCTTCCAGATTTTTCGCTCCTCAGCGGTAACTTCGCTTGCGATCAGAATCTCTTTGGACTCTCAGGTGTTCCGAGGTTGAAAGTATTTGTCTTAGTGGAGTTGATATCAAATATGCTTAAGTCATGCAAGTTAGAAAGTGGAGACTCAGTCAAGTAAGCAAAATTATTGTCTTTATTGCCAATAATAGAAGGAGTACACTCAAACAAATCTGGAAGGAAAATATCCTCATCCTCTACAGATATTTCTCCCTCTATAATATGATCCTTCTCAGGTTTCTTCTCTTCCTCGAGTGTTAGGGTCTCAAGCTTCATAAGTTCTTCTTCCCACTCTTCTTTCTTCATTTCTTCAACCAGTGGATTTTCTCCCAACATATCATGGAAGATCTCGAACCCTGGCACCACAATCCCGTATACCTCGATTGCTTTGACGAAGCATTCCATCAACTTCAGCCCCTTCTTCTTGGCTTTTGGCTTTTCCTCATCAGAACGGTATCCCAAACCCTTCCGAGTATTCTGCCCTTGAAATCCGGCAGTCTTGAACCTTGGTCTGGCTCAAATTTCATCTTCTCCATAATTCGGGCTACTTTGGGATCCACCCACTCCTCAAAAGTCACCGACACTTGGAACCTCGTAAAAGGTTGTATTTCCAAGGTGGCTACAGCATTATCCGCTTCAGCTCATATGGTGACAATTTCCCCTTCATATGGGAACTTAATCATCTGATGTAGAGTAGAGGGCACCGCTCCAAGCCCGTGAAACCAAGGCCTTCCCAACAATAAGGCAAACGTGGCTGGGATGTCCAGCACTGTAAATTCAACTTCATCCTCTACTGGGCCAACCTTGACCATTGCGACAAAAGTACCTTCGACTCCTCGCTTACTATCATCATAGGCTTTGATAGTCATGTTAGAATGATTCAACTCAGTTGGCTTAATACCCAGCCTTGCCAGAATCTTCAGTGGGCACACATTGATGGAAGAGCCATCATCCACCATTACGCACGAAGTCCTCTTACCTCTCACCTCAGCTCGGATAAAGAGGGGCCTTGTTGGTTTCTCCCTTCAGCCGGGAGTTCTTCATCAGAGAAGGTTATCTGCAGAGCCTCTTTCTGTACTGACCCCACAAACATTGCCGGATTAGCATCCTCGGGTACGACTATTTTGCTCAGAGCCTCCACCATGGCCCGCCTGTGTTCTCCAGATGCACACAATAATTCCCAGATGCTTAAGTGTGCCCGGGTCTTCTTCAATTGCCTCAGCACTACGTCTCCTTCAGCAGGCTCAGCGTTCTCGGCCACTTCCCGGCCATCTGTCAGCGCTTCCTTCCCCTTTTCAACAGTATCATTGTAAAAGCGCCCACTCCGGGTCATGCCTTTCACCTCCTCTTCCTCATCACTACTAGAGAAGTTTTCCCAGAAATCCTTCTTCTGCTCAGTCTCATCTTCACTATTGTTGTCCCAGATGCCTAGGCAGAAGGCTTGGTGGTCAAGGGTTTGGAGGACAAAGTCCTCGGGTAAGCCGGAATTGATCATGTAAGTAGGTGGGGGGACGGAGTGATAATTGGGCAAGGGATTACTGTGTGTGTTTGGCTGGTCTCTTTCAGGGTCGGGGATTTTACGAGAGTCGATTAGGTCTTGGATCTTGTGTTTGAGGCGACCACAACTGTCAGTGTCATGGCCTTTTGCTGGTGGTGAAAGTGACAGTACTGGTTCAGGTTATAATGTGGTGGTAGGGGATTAGGAAGTGGTCGTGGTTCCAAGGGTTTGAGAAGTCTTGCCTTGCCAATTTCTCGAACACTTTAGACAAGGGCCTTCCCAGGTTCGAAAAGCGCCGATTCCTGACGGCGGCCACCTCAGCAGAGACAGGCTTAGTACCTGATGATCCTCCAACAGTTCTCCTGTTTAGACTATAGAACTTTCTGTTCTCGGCCTCTTCCTCCTCAATGTCCATGACAGTTTCCCTCAACTGTCGAAAATCTGCTATCATGGAGGTCATTCTCCTCAGCTTACCATAGATCGAGGGCTTAGTCCCCTTGATGATCATCTTAATCTGATCTTTTTCCGAGGGCCTGGTCTGCATCTTCAAGAGCTGGCTTCTCCAGCGGTCAACATACTCTTTAAAGCTCTCCTCAGGCTTCTGCTTAGTATTCTCCAAGTCGCGGAGCGACAGGTCGATTTCTAAGTCGGTCACATACTACTTCAAGAAGGCATCAGCCAACTCCCTCCAATCTTCTTTAACCTTCTTCTCAATGCTATGATACCAAACCACAGGTGCCCCCTCGAGTGACATCCCGAACATTTTCTGGACCTCACCTCGGGTCCCCATTCCCATTAAACTTTGCGATGTCAGGCATTTTGAACTGCGCGGGCAACTGCTCCTCAAAGGTCATTGAATCATAATCCAGTAGATCCTCATGCTTCCCCCTCAGCTTACGGGTGACAGACTCCATCTGATCACGGAGCCTTTGCATTTCAGCCTGAGTTCCGGCTATCCTACCAGCGGCATAGTCAGCCAGATCATCATCAAATACCGGAGCATCATCGTTCACTCCATTCGGAGGGCTCTCCCGCCTCTCATTCTCAGATCCTCCCGCAGCGCGGGGCACAGCCATATTAGACATGGCAGCAGTCAGAGCTTGCAGTTGTTCAGTCATCTTGGCGAAGTTAGCTTCCATCTGATCCATTCTAGACCCCTCGTTGACGGATTCACTCATATTCGCTGAAGGTCTTTTGACTAATCTGCCCTCTTCTCTAACCCAACGGGAATCTATGTTGCCTCTCTTAAGGCCATGTGTCAGTGCATATGTGTGCGATGCATGTAATAGATATAATTATGAAAAGAAACTTTAAACTACTTGGCCCATTATCATTTTAAAGTATTTAATCACACCATCGCGCGGTGCAAACTTGTCCCAGTTGAAAAGGCCCAACAGTTTACACTTTACAATGATATGGCTAAATGACTTCAAATGATAAAAGGCCCATTCACAAAGTGGCCCACCGGTATTTTAGAAGCTTTTGGTCCAACTGTCAAAGGGCACGAACTTGTCCCAGTTTAAATGGCCCAACAAGTTCACATCTTTTGACAAAAGGTCCAACTGGATCCAAATGGCGGCGGTCCAACACACAAACATAAAAAAACAACTACCGGTTCTTCATGGCTAAATTCCACAAGTGGGTTCACGGGGCGCGGACAAAGGCTCTCGCTGACGAAGGTTTGCCCACAACTAGGACTCCCCACTCAAGGGTTCAAGCGACCAAGTGAGTGCACTTTTTTATACCTTACGGTACGTGCCAACGAGTTACGGCGTGTGACTAACTGTCGAATGGATTTCCCATGTAGATTCCCCAGAGGGAGGGTGGAGCGAGGCTCTCTTAAGTACCCAAGCCCCTTAGGCTCTTATCGCTTGGTGTCAGAAAAAACAACGAGTCCTCCAAACTAGTCTGTCACAACGAGCTACAAGTAATGATTATCTAGGTGCCTTCACAGCTTTTCCCCGAAGGGTAGTGAGTGAAGGAAGACACCCAACCATCACCTAGCTTCAAAAGCCTTTGATTAACCCCCTCAACCCACTATAGAAACGGTCAACTAATGCACAAATTATACACATCACAAGACATGATTTCGGGGCCGATTTCTCTATCCCCAGTGGAGTCGCCAGACTGTAGACAACAGAACCTGGGCGACCGCTGTTCTAGGCTCGCGGCCCCTAGGGAAGTAGGGAATACAACATGGAGTCGCCACCCGGTGTGAACCGGGACAAAGATTTAAGGCCGCACTCACCCCTCGCAGGGAAAACCTCAAACCGTTGGGTTCAGAATGGTCCCTTACTTATGTCACTTGTGATGATATAATTTGTGCAATGAATCAACCAAGTCTACTCAATAATCATGCTCAATGGTACTTAGATCTAACATGCTTTCATCCAAATAACTCCACGCAATGTAACACAATGAGCATATTGAACCATTTAAATCAACATGTATATCCAAACACATCATAAACTAATAACATGCATAAGGAACAACCTAAATATGCTTTAACAAATAAATATCAAACTAAATTAAACCATGCTTTAAATAATAAACGAATAACCTAAAGACTATAACATGCTCAAATACAAATTTGGATGAAACGAGATACGTGTATCTTAAGTGGTACGTGGCATTGTATCCCGAGTGCAGACCATACTACCGTCCATTTGGAATCGGCTATGGAATTTACGTCTGGGTTTCCATCTGATATACCAAAAAACGGAATACATATCCCGCTCATCCAACAATCACATCATGCCTCAAACGACTCTCATGCAATTATATATCAAAATAAATAAAACAAAAATAAAAAAGATAAGTAAAAAATGTGCCTTCAGGTCTAACCTCTTTTGTTGTCTCAAGAAAGGGCGTCACACGTCCGTTGGAAGGGTGACTGATCCGATACTTTTCCGATTTGTCTACTCAACATCTTTCCTCGCTTGTTTTTTTTCGATCTGCTGTTGTTTGGTCCGTTTTGCTGTGTTTGCTGCTGTTTTTCAGGTCACTGTTTTGTGTATTTAGTGGACTGTTTTGGATGATTTGGAGGCTTAGGGGTTGCGGTTTTAAGGTATTCTAGGGGAAATTTATGCAGATTTTTGAGGTGTGGTTATAGTGATTTTAGGACTGTTTTATAGGCTCAACTCACTCCCAAACAGTGAGCTAAGTTGCGGCAGTTCAAGGTGCAGTGAGGGGTGTTTTTGAGACTGGTTTGGGCGTTGAATGGGGTTGTGATTGGAGGGCTTTTTGTGCGACTTGAGGGGCTGTTGTGAAAGGTGTTATTTTGGTGTGTTTGGGGCTGTGAATGGTGGCTAAGATGTGGCAATGGAGGCTAGAATTTTAAGGCTGGGCGTGAAGGGTATTGATGAAGGGGGGAAGATGCGACAATGGAGGGAAATTGATCTTGAGGGTGCGGCAATGGAGGCTTAGGAAGATGCTTTAGGCGTGTGAGAGAGGTATGTGAGCTGGGGTTATGAAGGGGTGGTGAAGGCCTCTTTTTATAGGTAAATGAGTGAGGGCTTTCCTTATACGACAAGGAGTAGGATTTCTCATTGATGGTGACATCTCCTAATCCTTTCACACAAGGATCAAATCTCTACAATCTAGGATAATGATTGGCTTTGATTGGGATAAGGATTTGATTTGATTTTTAATTATGAAGGGATTTGACTTGATTTAAGCATGTGATAAATGTATCTTCCTAATTTAAGACATGATGGGCGTGAATGATGACCTTTGGGCGTGGGTTTGGTTTCATGGGTAGACTTGGGTATTTTGGGTTGGTTTTAGGTTTGATAAGTGGTCTATAGGAGTTTTGGGCCTAAGGTAAGCTTTGAAACGGAAGTCCAACAAACAACCGGAGCCAAACAACGAGGTTAAATCCAACAAAAATTCCATTTTCCAACTTTACCCTTCCAACGTCCGTTTCCCGCAACTTTCATGGCTAAAGAGGTAGTTGCCTCCATACGAGACTCATCATTGGGCTAATGTGTAAAAATGCAATGCCTACATTAGGGAAACTAATTCAAGAGCTTGTAATCACAAGATATAGCTTGGAGCTTGGAGGATCCCTTGGCCGAATTAAACAAAGCTTCTTGGAGGAAAATTTTGTTTTGTTTCACGCATTCCTATAGCCGCTCAATGTAAGTGTGTTCTGCCACTCTTCTTTGATTATTCATTCACATTTTATGATTATCTTGATCTTGGGACTAAACCTAGAAAACCAACAATTGTATCTATGAGCAATTTGAGCATGAAATGATTAGGGTAAAATTTGGGTAAAATCAATTTGAGCATGATTTGATAAAATTGATTGATTGAGTATGCTGAATGATGATGTTATGAAGTTGTATATGATCAATTTCAATGAAATATTGATTGGATCAATTTTTGCCCACTACATGGCTTGGCCGAATGTAGAGAGATTACTTAGGGTCATGGTATTTCTGTTTCGTTGATCATAGATGACTTGAAACGATGGGAAATGTTGATTTAAATTCAATCGGATTGAAAAACGAAATCGGACAAAATAACCACCATTGCCGGTGACCATCTAGCATCTAATGACTTGATTTTTTGATTCAAAATGTTGGACATAAGTTGAACCAGGATAAATATAATTAATTAAAATTTATATTTTAGAAATATTAATTTGGATAATTAATTGATGTATTACACTTTGGTTAATTGAATTATAAATTTGGAATTTTAAAATTGATTAATTGGGCTTGATTTTGAATTGGGCTTGAAATTATTGTATTTGGGCATAATGGGCTTGGTTGGGCCAAGTTGGTTTAGGCCAATTGGATTGGATCCATATTGGGCCTAAATCATTCCATTAAGTCCAATATAACAAATGGTCTTTAAAAGTTTAATTGGGCCTTATGGGCCGAAATTGGTTTCTTGGCAAATGAGGGTGATTCCTTAATTTGGCTTGGTAATTGGGTTTGACCCATATTGACCAAAGCCCATGCCTTATGAAATCAATTGAAAGCCCATCGGACTTTAATTAAACAAACATTGGATGATAGTTGGGCCTTGAGACCCGATTAGATTAGATTTGGAATCTAAGTCGTTAAAAACACATTAGAAAGTGTAATTATTTAATTTGGAATTAAATAAAATAATTAGTATTGAATACGAATTAAATTAGATTTAACGAGTAGTTCGATATAATTCAAGAATTCGTACTTTGAGTACTTATTCTCAAACGAGTTGGACTCGCGCAAAATCAAATTATTGTTTGAACATTGGATGATCACATAATTCAAAGATTAATTAATTGGATTAGATTGATTGAATTGCATGCTATGAATGAATACATGGATGTGTTGAATGAATAGCGTATATCGGATGGATATTAGAAGGGAAAGGGCAATTTTAGAAATTGTTGTAAATTTGGAATTTATAAATTGGACATGCGTGTCCAGCCTTATCTCTCATTATTTCTTTGTATTCTCTTCTCAACTAATTCCCCTCAATAAAATGAGGTTTCTATTATTGTATTATGTAATTGGGTAGAAGTAGAATAGTGCAAGCTAGGGAGTGGAAAGGGAGTGATTTGTTCTAGGAACAAGTTGTTAAATATCCATCCGCATATCGTTATTAATTTACTTTCCGCGCCTTATTATGCTTTTAGAATGCATGCTTAAGGGTGTATGATGAGACCTAACAAAGATGATAAATTGGTTGCCAACTTAAGCGAAAAAACCCTCAAAACATATTAAGCGTTTTCCTTCCATTGAGTGATTCTTACTCAAGATCCAAAATTGGCACTGATTTGTTGGCCAAAGTCAAGACCTTTTTCAATTGCGGATGTGTTTGAATCATGAAAGCTTTGTTCCATATCGGTGTCTTGTCCAAGTTGTGATTTGTTGGCCAAAGTCAAGATCACTTCTTGTCCATCAACATTGATTACGAAGCTTTCCAACGTCAATGGGTCCCGCTTAACTGGAATCATTAAGCTTGTTGTGCCAAAGCCAAGGCTTAGTTGATTCAGAGGAAAAGGTTAGGAAAATATATTGGATTTATTGGCATATATATTGTATATATGTTTCAGACTTGGAGGTCCACCTACCGGATCTAGGAATTGGATGAGATCCAATTGATCTTCGAGATCTACCTAGTTAAATATCATACAGCTTGTTGGCCAAAGTCAAGGTGTGCGTTATTTATCGGGATCCTAGCCCACTAGGAAACTAGGTTTCCCGAGTACTTGACAGAGGTTAGAGGCTCGCCAAAAAATAGTGGGAGGCTAGTATTGAATTTGCAATTTCATTCAAATACTTAGCTTTACGCGCTTTCAAATATTTCGTCAAAATTATTTTATTAGTTAGACTAATATAATGTTATTTTTCTTGTAACAGTTGGACTGTACCCTACATTGTTAATTGGATAATTAGATTATCGCAATTAAAATGACTGGAAAGAACAATGCCGGGACATCATCATTGGCGATAATGTCTTCAACGACACTAACTTTTCCGATTGGGACATGAATCTAAGGATAGTCTTTGGATCTGAGAGGCTGCTATATACTATAGAGAGACCTCTTGGGCCTAAGCCCAGATCTGATCAGTTGCTCGAGCTAGATCTTTGGAAGACACATAGTGATGACAACGCAACTGCTCAATCTATCATGCTTGCTGCTATGACTAAGTAATTCCGTAGACAAAACAGGGATTGGATCCCTATACTATGTTGGCAAAGTTGAATGATCTGCACCGATCTAACCTTATATCGTAAAGATATGAGTTACAGAAGAAGCTCTTCCGTGCTCGGATGTCGGAGGGTACGTCTGTTGAACATCACGTGACGCAGATGATTGCTGATATTGAGCAGCTTGGACAAATGGGGATTGTCTTTGAGATAGAGACCTCTATAGATTTGATCTTACAGTCTCTCCCCGACACTTGGAGTGGGTTCATCATGAACTACAATATGATGAAACAAGAGCAGACTCTTGGAGAGCTGATGTCCACGTTGCGTGAGGCAGAAAATGAACTTCTTAAGGGCAAGAAGCGCGAGGCGCACTTTGTATCTACATCTCGGACTCTGAGGGCTGGGCCCAAGGCGACTGGAGGTATCAAGAAGAAGAAGAATAGGAAGGGAAAAGGCAAAGCGTCAAAGGCTTCTGGGAAGCCTAAGGACAAGTCTCAGGTTGTTTGCCTACAGTACGGGAAGCGGGGTTATTGGAAGTGTGACTGCCGCGAGTTCAAGGCGCTCCAGAAGGAGATAAAGGAGGGCAAGGCACCGACCTCAGGTATGTTTGTTATAGAAATAAACATGACTACTTCTAGTTTTAAAAATTGGATTTTTGATTCTGGTTGTGGTACTCACATTTGTACTGATGTGCAGGATCTGCGGATTAGCAGGAAATTGGCGTCATGGGAGATTGACCTACATGTTGGAAATGGGACATCAGTTGCCGTTTTGGTCGTTGGCACTTTTGTTTTGGAACTTCCCTCGGGGCATGTACTTGAACTACAGATTGTTATTATGTACCTAGTTTGACTAGGAATATTATTTCTGTATCTATGTTAACCCAATGTGGGTATACTTTTGTATTTCGAAACACTGGGTGTTTTATGTATAAAAATGATATAGAAATTTGCACTGCTGTTGTAAATAATGGTCTTTATATTTTGAATATAAACCAATCTCTAAATGTAACAAACAAAAGGCTTAAAGTAAGTCATAAAGATGAAACTTATATGTGGAATTTTCATCTGGGACACATAAACAATACTCGCATGTCCACACTTTCGAAGAGTGGGTACTTGGACGGATTTGATCCAAATTCATATGACGTCTGCTAATCTTACTTATTAGGCAAAATGCCTAAGTCACCTTTTAGCGGTAAAGGTGTGCGAGCCACAGAACTGTTAGCCCTTGTTCATAGTGACGTTTGTGGGCCCATGTCTAGCCAGCCTAGAGGTGGATACGAATACTTCGGAACCTTTATGGATGATGTATCGCGTTATGGTTATGTGTATCTTATGAGACACAAGTCGGAAACTTTTGAGAAATTCAAAGAGTTTCGACACGAAGTTGAAAAACAGACCGGTAAAAGTATTAAGACATTACGGTCGGACCGTGGTGGCGAATACTCATTGGTAAAAGTATTAAGACATTACGGTCGGACCATGGTGGCGAATACTTGAGCAATGAGTTTCTTGACTACTTGAAAGAATATGGTATTCTTTCACAGTGGACTCCTCCTGGAACACCGCAATTAAACGGTGTGTCCGAATGGAGAAACCAAACTTTATTAGACATGGTAAGGTCTATGATGAGTCGCACTGAGCTACCTATTTCCTTCTGGGGAATGCATTAAACAGTGCAATACTTATTTTGAATAAGGTTCCGTCAAAGTCTGTTCAACAGAATCCGTATGAGATATGTGGACAGGAAAGAAACCAGGTTTCTCATTCCTGAAGATTTGGGGATGCTGGGCATACGTCAAACGTTGGAAGGTACCGAACTTGAACCCAAATCGGATAAATGCATATTCGTAGGATATCCTAGGGAAACCAAAGGATATTACTTCTATCACCCGCAAGAGAACAAAGTATTTGTTGCTCTACATGTGGTTTTCCTTGAGAAGGAATTCCTAAATGCAGTGGTTAGTGGGAGGAAAATAGAACTCGATGAAAATCGGAGTGATACTGTTTCTGGCATAGAATCCTCAACGGAACATAAACAGTTCATCATGGATAAAGCTGTACCACAATCTTCGAATACACAAGGACCGCGTAGGTTGGAGAGAGTCAGGAAACAACCTGAGAGGTATGGGTTTCTGATCTCACCTCATGTAGATATCAATCTCATTGAGAAAGACGAGCCAGCTACGTATGAGGAAGCGATACAAGGTATCGACTCCGGTTTATGGCAAGATGCCATGAAGTCCGAAATGTATTCCATGTACACCAACCAAGTTTGGACACTGGTTGATGCACCAGAAGGCGTAAAGCCTATTGGATGCAAATGGGTCTTCAAGAAGAAGACCGACATGGATGGCAACGTACAAACGTACAAAGCTAGGCTTGTAGCGAAGGGGTATCTGTTAGGTTTGTTTCTAGGTCCCAAGATCAAACAAGACATGAAATCATGTGTGAATACATCAAAGGAGGTAGCGGAATACTCACATCGATCAGTTGAGACGAATCGACAACAAACAAAACAAGTTTTGGGCTCTCAAAGTGGCGCCAATCACTGCAGTTCACTGCCCTCCAAATCAGAATTTTGAGCTGCGAAAATGAGCTCCAAGATTGCGTCAAACGAATCCCGACTCATGGGTGAACCTCCCTACCACCTTCGCAAGTCTCGCAAGTGTGCTAGGACTTGAGTTTTTGCCACAAAAACTCACTCTTGCTTCCCCATTGCTCACGCCATTTTGGCTTCAAAAACAGTGAGCTTACTGCCCATTTGGGCGTGAGTTTGAAGGAGAGAAATGAGAGAGAAGAATGTTGTGTATTAGTTGGTAAAGCATTTTCCAAAAATGCCTTTATATATTTTCCAAGGAAAAATACTAAAAACAATTACTAATTGATTAATTAAAATCAAAAGTAAATGCTTTATACCCACCAAATACTATTCCACCTACTTACATCAACTATTCATTGTCACTTTAATAAAGTGATGTAAGTCTTTCAATCAATCAATCACATCAATCAATCACATCACTCAAAGTGACATTTGATTTGACGCTTGATGTGACGAATGATTTGACGCTTGATATGACTTGCGTTGCCGCACTCGAATTCGAAATACGAATGCGCTCGCAATCACACTCGGGCTCGGGTTCGCTAATTCCCAATTAGCGATTTTTCCGTCGCATCGTAATTAAATGATTACGCCTAGCGAATTCACTATTCACGTCGCTAATGAATTAATTCTAAATTAATTCGTTCCCCGAATTAAAATCTAATTTTAATTCCGCGTCGAAATCTAATTTCATTTAATATATCGAATATATTAATTTACCGATTAATTCCAAATTAATCATTATCTCTCTCTAGACGATATTTTATCCTAGATAAAATATCTCCATAATTAATCCCAGATTAATTTTCTCTCTCTTCTATATAATCCCAGATTATTTAAGAGTGCGCGTTATGCGTCATCGGTGGATTATTGGGAAGCGACCCATGAGATTCTCAGATAAGTTGGTAGTAAATACGGTCGTCGGAGTATCCGAATCACGTACGTACCAAGTACAACGTTCTATCGATTTACGAGACAAGGTCGACTCCTAGCAAAGCACCAAGTCTACCCAATTCTCCGGACATATCCATATAGAATATACAAGGATCTTTATCAAGCGTAGTATACCAAGTATTGTGTATATCGGCCCAGTATCGGATAGTCACGTGCTAGGGCTGGGGCTGGATAAGTGTCTGCCCCGTCCGAAGCACATGTCGGATGTCTGGTAATTAGTCTCTATAATCGGATATGTATGACCTAGTCATAATATCCTGATGGTTGCGCAACACTTAAGAGCATTAATACCGTATCCTGCGTGACATCATCTCCACTATGACTGAAGTGATACTTCCGTCTTGACATCACACCCAATACTCTACGATTCTCAATATACCCAGCAGTTGGCGTACACAGAACCAGTTAGAGTCCTAGACGACCTCAACTAAAGTATATTGATTGTCGTAAGCATTAGCGGTGCAAGTCTCAGGTTAAGACCAAATACATCTACCCTGATGTCGGACTCCCATAGACACATAATCATAATACCAATGGGATTCGAGGGGTCTATCCAGAGCGAAGCTGTTTCCCGTACCATCGGTGAAACACAACCTCCTATCGCACTTGCATAAGTATCCAATACTTAAATATATGAGAACTATGTCGTTGTGCCCTCACAACGCGCACAAGTGCAATACTAGCCTATTCCGCATTATCAATGTCCAGTCTCGATAATACTCCGGCTAGGGATATTTAATGATTAATCATTCGCGGACTGATACTGTCTCATATCATTCTCAATCCAGGAACTAATCATATGGACCTCTCTTCATTTATATATTTATGGTGATTTAATCACAAATGATGAGAGTGCAATTTCCTGTCACATAGTTAATTTGTACAACAACACCGTGATCTGTACAAATAGTGACGCTATGGGTCATATTATCCAACAATCTCCCACTTGGCACATAGCCAGTCACTCGAGTGTCCCACACCCGAACTATGTACGGTTCGCTCAAATTGCTGAGAAAAGATTTTCGTCAGCGGATTTGCTTAATTATCGTCTGACGCGATTTATACGATCATCACATCGCCACGATGTATGATCCCAACGAATCAGATGATATAGAAGTATATATCTGGATCGTCGATGAGACCTTTAAATCCTTAGCATGTGCTGACGCCTAGCTCAGCTGCTAAAAGAACTATATCTAATCTAATTAGATTTATTATCGATCCAAATGGCTTCTATTGCTGCCTCAGTTGCAGCAATAATCCGCATTTGTTGTTTATTTGGCAACAGTTATCTTGCTCGGAATATTTCCAGCTCACTGTCCCGTTATTCAAACTTTATAGTACCGCAGTATTTACCGGTTTGGAAACTTGCAGCAGTGATCTTAGTCACTTCAAGTTCTCCTACTCCATAATTTAAGACAGCATCTTTAGTTCTCTAAGATACTAACAGATGTTCTTAACTTCAATCTAGTGACTATCACTTGGATTGTCCTGATTGTGACTCCATATGCTCAAAGCATATGAGACACCAGGTTACGTACATTATTCAATGTACAATTTCTCAGAGAGTGTTAACAACTCCAAATCTAGCCCAGTAGATCTTTATTCCTTGAATAAAGGTTGTTACTCCCAAGAATTCTACGGAGAATTTCTATGAAAGAATATCTATGAAAGCCAAGCTTTCACCAATTGCTTTATTGGGAATTTCACTGTCAGTGCGCTCCCACTAACCTCCTTATATACACAAGAATCATTTCGTTTGAATTAAATCATAAACCATTATGATACATCAAAACGTCAGTTCCAAGAACCTTATGCTTGCTTCAATCCAAACATGGATCGAATAACCCGCAAACCTTGTTGTCGGTTATACAAAATCGTCAGGATGTTGTAAGAATCCTCCAAGAGGTTTCCTTTTCCGGAAAGCGATTTTGATCTACAACTGACACATTTCATAAATGAAATATGCAGTTATCAACAAGCATCTTCAAAATGGATTTACCATGGCAACAGGTAAAAGGTTGAACCATTATTAACACAATGTTGATAACGATACCTTTCAGTCACAAGCCTAGCTTTGTACGTTGGTATGTTTCCATCCATATATGTCTTCCTTGAAGACGTTTACGGTACCAATAGGCACAATGCCTTGCGGTACAACAACTAGTATCCAAACATAGTTGTTATACATGGAATCCATTTCGGACTCATGGCACTTTGCCATAATAAGGAGTCGATACCTTGTATCACTTCCTCAAAATGTAGTCGGATGGTATACCTCCATAAGATTGACATCTTCATGAGGTGAGATCAGAAACCCATACCCTAGGTTGTTTTCTGACTCTCTCCGATCTACCCGGTTCTTGTGTATTCGAAGATTAATGGTATAAATTCATCATTGATGAACTATATGTGTTCCATTAAGGATTTCGTGCCTCGAACAGTATTACTCCAATTTTCATCGAGTATCACCATCCTCCCACTGACCACTGCATATCGGTATTCCTTTTAGGAAAACCGCATGGTGAGCAACAATCATATTGTTTGTTGGTTATAATCTAGGTCCCAAGATCAAACAAGCAATGAAAAAAATGGGTGAATACATCAACGGAGGTAGCGGAATACTCACATCGATCTGTTGAGTCGATTTGAAGGCGAATCAAGGCCAAAAACCCACTGTTATTCACGCCCAAACTGTGCAGTGAACTGCCTTCAAAACAAAATTTTAAGATGACGAAACGGAGCTCCAAGCCTCGTCCGATGGATCCCGGCTCATGGGTGAACCTCCCTACTGTTGGATAATATGACCCATAGCGTCACTATTTGTACAGATCACGGTGTTGTTGTACAAATTAACTATGTGACAAGGAAATTGCACTCTCATCATTTGATTAAATCACCATAAATATATAATGAAGAGAGGTCCATATGATTAGTTCCTGGATTGAGAATGATATGAGACAGTATCAGTCCGCGAAGGATTAATCATTAAATATCCCTAGCCGGAGTATTATCGAGACTGGACATCGATAATGCGGAATAGGCTAGTATTGCACTTGTGCGCGTTGTGAGGGCACAACGACATAGTTCTCATATATTTAAGTATTGGATACTTATGCAAGTGCGATAGGAGGTCGTGTTTCACCGATGGTACGGGAAACAGCTTCGCTCTGGATAGACCCCTCGGAATCCCATTGGTATTATGACTATGTGTCTATGGGAGGCCGAAATCAGGGTAGGTGTGTTATGGTCTTAATCTGAGACTTACATCGCTAATACTTACGATAATCGATAGACTTTGGTCTTGGTGGTACAGGGCTTTAACCGGTTCTGCATACACCACTTCTGGGTTTATCAGAGAGTCGTAGTGTATTGGGTGTGATGTCAAGACGGAAGTATCACTTCAGTCATATTGGAGATGATGTCACGCAGGATACGGTATTAGTGCTCTTAAGTGCTGCGCGGCCATCGGGATATTATGACAAGGTCGTATATCTGATTATAGAGACTAGTTACCAGACATCTGACATGTGCTTCGACGGGGCAGACACAAATCCAGCCCCAGGCCTAGCACGTGACTATCCGATACTGGGCCGATATACACAATACTACGGTATACTACGCTTGATACAAATCTATATATTCCTGTAAGAATATTTCTGGAGAATTGGGTAGGCATGGCGCTTTGCTAGAAGCCAACCTTGTCTTGTAAATCGGTATAAACGTAGTATGAGGTGCTTACGTGTTCGGATAATCCGACGACCGTATTTACTGCCAACATATCCGGAGATCTCATGGGTCGCTTCCTGAAGATTCACCGATGATGTATAACTCGCACTTTAATTAATCAGGGATTAATTAGAAGAGAGAGAAAATTAATCTGGGATTAATTACGGAGATATTTTATCTGGATAAAATATTAATTAAAGAGAGAGAACGATTAATTTGGAATTAATCGATAAAATAATATATTCGATATATTATAAGAAATTGGATTTCGACGGAATTAAAATTAGATTTTAATTCGGGCGAACGAATTAATTTAGAATTAATTCGTTAGTGACGTAAATAGTGATATTCGCTAGGCGTAATCATTTAATTATGACGCAACGGAAAATTCGTTAATTTGGAATTAGCGAACCCGAGCCCGGGATTATTTGCGAGCGCATTCGCATTTCGAATTCGAGTGCGGCACGCAAGTCAAATCGTGCGTCAAATCGCTAGTCACATCAAGCGTCGAATCAAATGTCATTTTGAGTGATGTGATGTGACATGACATGTTGTCACTTTATTAAAGTGATTGATGTGTGAATAGTAAATGGTTGTTGGAAAAGCATTAATAGGCTTTTTGCTTTTTGACTTTTGTACTTGGTAAATGTAAATGCTTTTTGTATTTGATTTTATTTTTGGAAAATAAAATAAATATATAAGTAAAAACCATTTACCTTTTCTCTCTCTCCATTCAGTTTTCCCTCTCTTTTCTTCTCCCTCTCATTCACGGCTTAGAGCCATTTTCACTTCTTCTCCATTTTGGTCACTGCCGAATTGAAAGAGAAGTAAGTGAGAGTTTTTGTGCAAAACAAGAGTGCTAGCACACACATGGGTTATATTATGGTGATAGGGAAACGAATTTGTGAGCTTGGAAAGCTTGAAGCTTGGAGCTTCAATGGAGTCTTGCATGGCCGATTTTGGAGAGCATCAAAATAGCCCCCACCGTGCAGTCCACTGCAGTTCAAGAAGGCCCAAAACCGAGCTTGATGAGAGGCAGAATCAGGGTAAGTGCGAATTTGGTCCATCTTCGTAGCATCCAAAACCATCAATGTGAGTATTCCGCACTCCTTTGATATGTGTATTCAACTCGTTTTTATGCATGATTTATGATCTGGGACTTGATTGAAACTCAACAATGGTATCTTGAGCATTTGTGCAAAACGAATTTAGGGTTCTTGAGCAAAATTTGGGGCTTTTTGATTTAAGCATGATTTTGACAAATTGTTTGTTAAGA
>SKCR01032419.1:0-21687 GCA_019454045.1 Zanthoxylum bungeanum
CCTTTGACGCTTTGCCTTTGCCCTTCTTTTTCTTCTTCTTCTTGATACCTCCAGTCGCCTTGGGCCCAGCCCTCGGAGTCCGAGATGTAGAAGCGAAGTGCACCTCGCGCTTCTTGCTCTTGAGAAGTTCCTTTTCTGCCTCACGTAGCGTGGACATCAGCTCTCCAAGAGTCTGCTCTTGGTTCATCATATTATAGTTCACGATGAACCCACTCCAAGTGTCGGGGAGAGACTGCAAGATCAAATCTATAGAGGTCTATATCTCAAAGACAATCCACATTTGTCCAAGCTGCTCGATATCGGCAATCATCTGTGTCACGTGATGTTCAATAGACGTACCCTCCGACATACTAGCGCGGAAGAGCTTCTTCTGTAACTCATATCTTTGCGATCTAAGATTAGATCGGTGCAGATCATTCAACTTCGCCAACATGTATAGGGATCCAATCCATTGTTCTGTCGACAGAATTGCTGAGTCATAGCAGCAAGCATGATAGATTGAGCAGTTGCGTTGTCATCACTATGTGTCTTCCAAAGATCTAGCTCGAGCAACTGATCAGATCTGGGCTTAGGCCCAAGAGGTCTCTCTATAGTATATAGCAGCCTCTCGGATCCAAGGACTATCCTTAGATTCATGTCCCAATCGGAAAAGTTAGTGTCGTCGTTGAAGACATTATCGCCCATGATGATGTCTCGGACACTATTCTTTCCAGTCATTTTAACTGCGATAATCTAATTATCCAATTAACAATGTAGGGTACAGTCCAACTGTTACAAGAAAAATAACATTATATTAGTCCAACTAATAAAATAATTTTGATGAATATTTGAAAGCGCGTAAAGCTAAGTATTTGAACGAAATTGCAAATTCAATACTAGCCTCCCACTATTTTTCGTGGCGACCTCTAACCCTCTGTCGAGTACTCGAGAAACCCAGTTTCCTAGTGGGCTAGGATCCCGTTAAATAACACACAACCTTGACTTTGGCCAACAAGCTGTATGATATTTAACTAGGTAGATCTGAAGATCAATTGGATCTCATCCAATTCCTAGATTCGGTAGGTGGACCTCCAAGTCCGAAAAACATATATATAATATATGCCAATATATCCAATATATTTTCCTAACCTTTTCCTCTAAATCAACTAAGCCTTGGCTTTGGCACAACAAGCTTAATGATTCCAGTTAAGGGGGACCCATTGACGTGGAAAGCTTCGTAATCAATGTCGATGGACAAGAAGTGATCTTGACTTTGGCCAAAAAATCACAACTTGGACAAGACACCGATATGGAACAAAGCTTTCATGATTTAAAACACATCCGCAATTGACAAAGGTCTTGACTTTGGCCAACAAACCAGTGCCAATTTTGGATCTTGAGTAAGAATCACTCAATGGAAGGAAAATGCTTAATATGTTTTGAGGGTTTTTCGCGTAAATTGGCAACCAATTTATTATCTTTGTTAGGTCTCATCATACACCCTTAAGCATGCATTCTAAAAGCATAATAAGGCGCGGAAAGTAAATTAATAACGATATGCGGATGGATATTTAACAACTTGTTCCTAGAAAACAAATCACTCCATTTCCTCTCCCCGGCTAGCACTATTCTACTTCTACCCAATACATAATACAATAATAGAAACCTCATTACATTGAGGGGAATTAGGTGAGAAGAGAATACAAAGAAATAATGAGAGATAAGGCTGGACACGCAGGTCCAATTTATAAATTCCAAATTTACAACAATTTCTAAAATTGCCATTTCCCTTCTAATATCCATCCGATATACGCTATTCATTCAACACATCCATGTATTCATTCATAGCATGCAATTCAATCAATCTAATCCAATTAATTAATCTTGAATTATGTGATCATCCAATGTTCAAACAACGATTTGATTTTGCGCGAGTCCAACTCGTTTGAGAATAAGTACTCAAAGTACGAATTCTTGAATTATATCGAACTACTCGTTAAATCTAATTTAATTTATTCAATACTAATTCATTTATTTAATTCCAAATTAAATAACTACACTTTTAATGCGCTTTAACGACTTAGATTCCAAATCTAATCTAATCGGGTCTCAAAGCCCAACTAACATCCAATGTTAGTTTAATTAAAGTCCGATGGGCTTTTAATTGATTTCATAAGGCATGGGCTTTGGTCAATATGGGTCAAACCTAATTACCAAGCCCAATTAAGGAATCACCCTCATTTGCCAAGAAATCAATTTCGGCCCATAAGGCCCAATTAAACTTATAAAGCCCATTTGTTATATTTGGACTTAATGGAATGATTTAGGCCCAATTTGGATCCAATCCAATTGGCCTAAACCAACTTGGCCCAACCAAGCCCATTATGCCCAAATACAACAATTCAAGCCTAATTCAAAATCAAGCCCAATTAATCAAATTTTATAATTCCAATTTTATAATTCAATTAACTAAAGTGTAATACATCAATTAATTATCTAAATTAATATTTCCAAAATACAATTTAATTAATTAATTATGTATCCTTTGTTCAACTTATGTCCAACATTTTTGAATCAAAAAATCAAGTCATTACATGCTAGATTGGTCAAGACAATGGTGGGTTATTTTGTCCGATTTCGTTTTTCAATCCGATTGAATTTTAAATCAACATTTCCCAATCGTTTCAAGTCATCCAATGATCAACGAAACAAAAAATACCATGACCCTAGGGTAATAAAGCATTCGGCCAAGCCTATCAATGGGCAAAAATTTGATCCAATCAATATTTCATGAAATTGATCATATACAACTTCATAACATCATCATTCAAGCATACTCAATCAATCAATTTTATCAAATCATGCTCAAATTGATTTTACCCAAATTTTAACCTAATTCATTTCATGCTTAATTGGCTCATAGATACCATTGTTGGGTTCTAGGTTTAGTCCGAAGATCAAAATAAGCATAGAAATGTGAATGAATAATCAAAGAAGAGTGGCAGAAACACACTTACATTGACGATTTGGATGCGTCAAACAACAAAATTTTCTCCAAGAACCCTTGTGATTTTCGGCTAAGGTGACTCCTCCAAGCTCCAAGCTTTGTGTGGATTCCAAGCTCTCAAGTTGGTTTCCCTAACACCTTGTAATGATTCCTTTGATGTATGTGCTAGCACTCAAAAATTGCCACAATTTTTCTCTTGTTCTTGAGCAGTTTCGGTAATGGAAGAACAAGGGGGAGAGGAAAAATGCTTCCAATTTTCGGTAATGAGAGAGAATAGAAGACTTGTGTAATTGTTTCAAAAAAACAATTAATTGATATACCAAATGTTTGTTTGGTAAAAGTCAATCAAAGCTTGACTTTGGAGTGATTAGAAGCCACACCAAAACTCCACCTAAACACCATCAACCAAAAGCAACTTAAGGTGACATGTGATGTGACATGTGGGCCCCACTCGATTCAAAATGCGAGTGGGCCCGCAAACACTCCCGGGCTCGGGTTTGCTAATTCTGAATTAACGAACTTCCGTCGCGACGTAATTAAATCGAATTTAATTAAATAATTATGCATATCAAAATTACTATTCACGTCGCTAACGAATTAATTCTAAATTAACTCGTTTTCCCGAATTAAAATCTAATTTTAATTCCGCGTCGAAATCTAATTTCGTTTAATATATCAATATATTATTTTATCGATTAATTCCAAATTAATCTTTCTCTCTCTTCAAATAGTACTTTGTCCAAGATAAAGCCTCTCCGCAATTAATCCCAGATTAATTATGCTCGAATCATACGTCATCGGTGAATCTTCAGGAAGTGACCCAAGAGATCCCTGGATATGTTGGCTGTAAATCCGGTCGTCGGACTATCCGAACACGTACGTACCAAGTACTACGTTATTACCGATTTACGAGACAAAGTTGGCTTCTAGCAAAGCGCCATGCCTACCCAATTCTCCAGAAATATTCTTAATGGAATATACGATCTATATCAGGCGTAGTATAAGTAGTATTGCGTATTGCGATCCTGTATCGAATTATCACATGCAAGGCCTGAGGCTGGAATAGTGTCTGCCCCGTACGAAGCATATATCGGATCAGTAGCAACTAGTCTCTATATTATCGGATAATCATGACCTAGTCATATTATCCCGATGGTTGCAACCCAATAGAGAACCAGTTTTGTATCCCTGCGTGACCATCATCTCCATATGACTGAAGTGATACTTGCGTCTTGACATCACACCCAATATACTACGATTCTCAATAAACCCAGAAAGGCGTACACAGAACCTGTTAAAGTCCTGGACGACCAAAACCAAAGCGTATTGATTGTCGCAAGTACTAGCGATGCAAGTCTCAGGTTAAGAACAAATAACCTACCTTGATATGGACTCTCATAGACACATAGTCATACTACCAATGGGATTCTGTGGGGGTCTATCCAGAGCGAAGCTGTTTTCCGTACCATCGGTAAAACACAACCTCCTACCACACTTGCATAAGTATCCAATACTTAAATATATGAGAACTATGCTGTTACGCTTCCATAACACGCACAAGTGTGATACTAGTCTATTCCGCATTATCGATGTCCAGTCTCGATAATACTACGACTATGGATATTTAATGATTAAACCATCGTGGATTGATACTGTCTCATATCATCTCAATCTAGAACTAATCATAAGGACTTTCATCATTCACACATTTAAGTAATCTAATTATGAAATGATAAAAGGCAATTTTCATTGCTACATAATTAATTTGTAAAAAAACACAATGTCTTTTACAAATAGTGACACTATGGGTCATAATTGTAATAAGGATTATTACCTAGGGTTATTTCTGGTTTTTTAACATATTACAATTAGGGTTTCCATTGTACTATTTAAACAAGTTTTTCATTAATAAAATGGATGAATATTTTAACACAAAAAAAATTAATATTACCGTCAGGCACATTGTGGTGAGGTCGTGATGGCTAACCATGGAATTGTGGATTCTCTTCAAAAAACCTATCAAAGAGGTTGTTGTCCTTTGTGGCATTTCAAACAATTAGGTTCGTGAGGCTTTTTTCTTCACGGGTTTCTAATCTCCAAACCTCGTTATGCTTTCCTGGGTGCTCATAACAATCTTTTGGGGTTTCACGAGCTTTGTTCCCGCGTGGTTCACAGAGAGTTGCGTGGATAACAATCTCTTGTGGGTTTGTCTGGCTTTGCTCCAAGCAGGTTTTCATCACCATGCATAGTCTTCTTGATCTTCTTAGCTATTGACCTAGTAATAGGCTCATCCGGAACATGTAAAGGATATTGATCTCCTTGGTCCACAAAACACCGGCACAATAGCTTGATTTGTATTGAGTCCATAGCTTGGTTTCCATCATCATTGTTCTTCAAAATGAGTAAGTATTATCTCATTCTATTTTTTTTATCTATGTAGACGATATTATAATCACATAAAGTGACAATCAAGTGGTTGATGATATAATTTTAAATAAAGGGGTGTTGGTATAACACATTGGTGCTTGTAACAATTAACAAGCACATTGAACTAATCTCAATGAGTTTTCATATGGTAAGGTTAGATATCATGTGTCTATGGAGACTTTTGGTAACGATATATGAATTATTCCTAATACTTGAAGTATTTTCTGATCTTATATAAGAATTATATAACTTTAACACCGACATTCATCATTATTTAAATACTGCTAATAAGGGAGTAATTTGGTTAGTGACAAACACATGAAAATTATGAAATACACAATAAATAATCGCTAAACTCAGGGTAAATATATGTTGAGTCAGTTTAGTATTCCATTGTGCAATTGACATATGTGATGGTGCAAATCCATGGCTATTTTAGAAGAATTCAGATTGGGGAAATTCTCGTATTGCATATCATTGGGATTATGATCAATACTAAACTAATGACTGGTAGAGTATGACAAATTTGATACTCCAAGTCATTGGTTGAATACTTATTTGGGCAAAGGATCATATCATATAGAAATCATTTATAGAAATGTTCTATTCTTTCTCTTTCAAGGGTCATGATTTTGATAAGAATATAAGAGTGATGGATCTTAAGTGAGTTAATTTATTTTCTTTTCTTTTCTTCATAAGTTGAATCACACAAACATGATAAAAAAAATCCCTTATGAGCATTCTTGATACTCACAGACTTATCAGAAATAACTTTCTAAAGTGGTACATCAATTTAAGGTACTTAGGTAAGAAATGATTACTTATGTGCTTGAAAAGGGTGTCCCTCTTGAACCCATACAAAATACAACACAAGAGGAGTTCAATGCTTATAAGAAGTACGTTGACGATGATGAGCAAGCCATGTGTGTGATGCTTAGTTATATATCATATGAACTCCAGATCTAATATGAGCACATGGATGCAAGTATCTTTATAATTCATATGGAGGAGTTGTTTGAAATGTTTTCTTGTTTGGAGAGGTATGATACCTCAAAAACTTTATTCCGTTATGTCATGAAAGATGAATTAGTAAGTGATCGTGTAGTACCCCGGTTATGATGACATGTTTAGTGTGGTCATTTGGTTAATGCATGATATGTATTTATGTATATAATCATATATTAATGAAATTGAAGTCCTTGTAACCCTTTCTGAGTGTTAGGAATAAATTTTCTAAAATTTCAGTACAATTTCTAATTTATTTACTTTCTTGAATAACCTTTAATATTTTGACTATAACTTAGACTACATATATCTATTTTTCAGTGATTTCGGTACTGTTGGAAAGCTCATACATGGGACTACAACTTTTATGTTAAGAATTTTCTCTAATTTCATATGTAACTAGTCAAATTTGGGCCTTAAATTTGGCCCATGATATTGTGACGAGAATAACTAAATTTGAGAATGTGGACTTTATAATTTATTGTATTTTATTTATAAAAATCAAGACAAACATGTGTCTAAAAAAATTGCTTTTTTCTTTTCTTCCCCAACAATTTCCTACGACCAAAAACCCTTCTTCTTCTCTCTATTTTGTTTTCCCTAGCAATCATGGTTTCTTATGACATTAAGCCATTTTCTTGAATTTCTCAAGAACTTTTGGAGTAAGGTAAGCCCCATATTTCTTACCTTATCAATTATTTTGTAATTTCATACTACTCTTCAAGTACATCATATAAATTCGTGGAAGGTTCAAGCATAATTCATGACTTCTAAGCATGATTGGGTTGATTTTAATATTGCTTATACTCAAATTGAGGATTTTTCCATAGATTGTATAATATTTATTTTCTATTGAAAAACCTAGTTTTTGGGTTTTTTGTGACCATAGCATTCTCATGTTATCTTGATGGAAATAAAGTATAATGAAGTTAGGAGGAGTGTTGTAACATCCCCCATGCATCAGATTTTTCAAAGACATAGAGATAAGATTTTCAAGGATATGATTTTCAGAAATGATAAGTTTTATGAAAGATTTTTCAAGAGAATTTAGTTTTACAGAAAGAATTCAGAGTTTTAACAAAAAAGAAATTTCCAAAAAAATCTTACAGAAAGCGATTTATTTTCATATAAGAAAAGAGTTTTCAGAAAAAATAGTTCAGTCAAAGTCAGAGTAAAGTCATGTATCAAATATTTGTATAATATATATTGTATATGGAATAAGTTAAGTGTCTATGACAGAGTTATATAATGTGTCGATATTGAGTACATAGTTATGAATATTTGTGATGTATCTTATATTGTTTGTGTTGGGCAATGGTTCCATGCATGAGATTATGTTTGAGATGAGATTAGTAGTGTGAACAGAGTCAGAGGCTCAGAGGGATGGGATGGCCTATTCTATGCCGGTAATATCTCCGAGGAGGGGAATGTTACAAAGATGGTATCAGAGCATGATCTAGAGAGTTATTGACTGCAGTGGATAGAGTGTAGGGGTTTTGTATACACAGTATGCCCGCGATACTCATATGCGAGGCACTACCACCTCTCCAATATCCAATCCTCGAGTACGTTCTCAAGCCCTATAGACAGGTTAGTAAGAATTCCCAAAGCTATCTGAATTTTTCTTCCTAATAAAGTAACCATAATCATTGTCCTAGATGAAAATCCTTCTATATAACCATCCTAGTGTATTTCCAAAAGTTCAGAACAAGCTATGAAACTAGATTAATACAGTATTAAGAATATTCCCTCAGGTGAGTAAAAAGAGAAAGAGAAAGTTATAAGAAAAGAAAGGAAGATGTACAATGTTTAAGGCAACCAGAGACAAAATGAGGTAGAGAAGCAGAATGAGATAATAAAAAGTGCCAGAACTTATAGAAGTAAGGGGAATATAGTAAGCCTGAGCAAGAATGAAATGTCAGGTAGACCCAAGTAAAATTCCTTCATTCCTCAGAAAATTCTTTCAAGCAGATCCAAGAGCCTTGAGTACCTCGTACAGATAGCAAGTTCCCCGAATAACGAAGAATAGTCAGAAAGGCAAAGAAGCAAGAAATCAGGATTAGTCATGGAAGTTTCCAATAGATATAAGGTACCACAAAGGATGTAGAGATTCTAGACACCCAAACCCAGACTCGTAATTAAATAAAATGAATGTCGTATGGAAAAATAATTAGTTGCCTTAACCAAGGAATTCGATATAGCTAAGGCCCTAATCTACCCAGTGTTGCGATACGTGCCCTAGAGCATCATGTAATATAAACGGTATTATATTTTATGAAATAAAATGATGCATTATTTATTTATCAAAGTGTTTGTTTAATATCACATATTGTATATTATCATGTTTACCTTAGATTACTCATGTGCCTTCAGACTTAGTGTCTGAGTGTCATACACATGAGGATTTAAGTCTGAAGTTAGTAATCTAAAATAATATATAGAGAGCAGATAAACCGAGTACTTTGCTTGTGGTTTATCAATAGTTTCGGTTCATTCTATAATTGTATGGTGACATTGATCCAAGATCGTCCATGTGGAGTGAATGACGTTTATGGGTACATCGTGTAAGCCCTCACGAGACTATAACTCGTCCACTAGGGTCGTCTTGGGGTTTAAAGACTTGTTACATAAGCTAAATGCAATTGTGATCCCTATGAAAGTGGCCTAGTTAATTTTGTAAATTTTGTTCGTTTATTTTTATTTTGTCTTTTGCTCGGGACTAGCAAAATCTTAAGTTTATGGGTGTTTGATAAGTACGGTTTATACCCACTTATTCCTTCATTCTTAGCTTACTATTTTGTTAGATTCCGTATCATTTAAAATATTTATAGTTTCTTTTATGTTTTATTTGTAGGAGCATTGGAATATAGATCTTGGGGACCTTACGAACGCATCGGAAGCACGCGGGAAGAGCAGAAAATGCAGAATCAGCAAGCCAGAAAAAATGCTTGGCGCCGCTATGCCCATTTCCTAGCGTCGCATCGTCGCTTCAAATCGTTGCCATAGAAAAATGTCGCAAGTTAGGTGCCGCGGCACCCCGACAGACTCCATGTTTGATAAGTGCGGTTTATACCCACTTATTCCTAATTCTTAGTACATATTTTTGGACCTTACGGACGCATCGGAAGCACGTAGGAAGAGCGGAAAATATAGAATCAACAAGCCAGAAAAAATGATTGGCATCGCGATGCCCACTTCCTGGCGTCGTGACGCCGCTTAAAATTGTTGCCATAGAAAAATGTTATAAGTTAGGCGTCACGGCACCCCGACAGACTCCTAGAAGCTTAATTTGGTCGTGTTTACATGCATAAGGACTCCATGAATTTTCTATAAATACATAAGCTCATCCAAAACCCTAGAGAATGAGGCTAATACACAACACAAAGACTCAAAACACTTATTTTAAAGAAATCCATGTAGGAGGATTGAAGAGCGACAAGAGGAGACAAAGACGATGACATCCGAAGAGGAAGAGATTCAATTAGGGTTTTATCATCGCGATGCCAAGCATTTTTTTGGCTTGCTGATTCTGTGTTTTTCACTCATATCGCGTGCTTTCGATGAGTTCGTAAGATCCCAAAACACGTACAAATGCCCCAAGATCCATATTCAAATGCTTCCTATAAATAAAACATAAAAGAAACTATAAATACATTAAATGATACGAAATCTAACAAAATAGTAAGCTAAGAATGTAGAACTAAGTGGGTATAAACTGCACTTATCATGGAGAAATGAGAATGGAGGCACCTTTTATGATGTGTACTGTGAACTCATGCATGGCAGGCTATGTCCTTTGATTTACAAAGGTGAGGTTGGTGTAGCAATCCCGACTAATAGCTACGTACTTTGGGGACATGGTTTGGTGTGTAGCTGGGGATATTTCACATAGATATGGAGTTCACTCGTTGCGAGAAGTAGATGAGTATCTTTCTTAAGGGTTGATTCAGTACTTGAACGGTTAGAGCGCTCAAGTCTTTCTATTACGAATAGAAAGATTAACATTCATAATGGTTATGAATAAATCATTCATTAGAGAATTAATGGTACTTAGGGTAAAATATTAGAGGGGTATAACGGATATTATCACCCGGCTCTAATTATGAGATACTCGTTGTAGGACACAGAACTTGACGACGCTTGCTGTCCTAGGCTCGCGGCCTAGTTGGGAGTACGGAGTAGCCCGCGGGGGACTAAATCGGAGAATAATGGAGTCGCCACCCGGTGTGAACTGGGAAAATGAGATTTAAGGCCGCACTCACCCCTCGCAAGGGAAGACCTCAAACCGTTGGGTTCGGAATGGTCCCTTACTTATGTCACTTGTAATGAAATGATTTGTGTAATAATTTAATCAAGCTTAAGTAACACTTATTTCCAAGAGTATCATGCTTCTAAATTCACATGCACAAAAATAAAACTTACACCTAAATTTGCATATATTTCACATCTAAGATTGCATGCTTGAAAGTACATCAAAGTAGCAACGAACATACAACTTCATTGGCATATTGTATTCATGGAAACACAAGCACACACTAACCACACAAGCACATATAAAGGCGAATCAAATAATGGCGAACATGTGATTTCATAGACATATCATAAACAAATAGCCATTACATGTCCATGCACAAATAAAAGAGTCAACTAAGTACATAATGCAAAAAGACACTTAAGGATGCAATTAGGCATTAAAGTGAGCTTGCTATGACATGGTGCAAAAGAAGATAACTAATATGGACACAAGCACACATGTGAGCACTTTTCCAAGTGGTACGTGAAATTGTATCCCAAGTACAGACCGGACTACCGTCCATTAGGAATCGGCTACGGAATTTATGTCTGGGTTTCCATCCGATATACAACAAGAAATAATACTCAAATGCTATCATAACATGGATATATGAATTGTAATACGTTAAGCCAAGACTAAGGTAAATGATGCAACCAATGGAATAAACATGCTTTTCATTATGATGCATACAAAGATAAGAATGACTATATGGGATTTCATAATACATGCATGAATGGTATATTTGGCTTTACGCGCGGGCTGAGGCTAATAGGTGGCGTTTAGGGCGTGGTCTTGTGAGTGAGGCGAATGGCTTGTGGGTGTTGAAGGTTCAAGTGTGCGCGATTTAGGGGCAGTGTAGTGAGGGTGTTTGCGTGGGTTTAGGGTGACTCGTGAGTAGGGGACAGTGGCGTGAGTGGGGCTAAAGGATTTTGTGCAGGTTGTGATGCGTTTATTGGCTCTTTAGGCGGTGGGGGCAGTGTGCTACATGCGTGAGACTATGCTTGGCAGTGCGTGAGAGGGGACTGACTTGCGTGAATTGGCTAAATGGGGTATATGTGTGATGAGGCTTGGCGTGCATGTATCTTGGTTTTATTTTCCGTGAATAAAGGAAAGTGCAAGGGCTGAGAATATGGGTACACCAATGACAATAGGTCGAGCCAAGACAGGGATAGATGATGAATCAATAGATGAAAGACACGGCAAATATCGTGGTAAAGGTAGCCTTTTAGCTTTTCTTCCCCCAAATGGAGAACCTTTTAATCCAACACAATAAGCTCATGCGCCTTTCGTTACAATGCGTACAAAGATAAAGATAACTATATGAAATTTCATTCGACCGAGTATATATCAACCGGCGCGGCAAAGCTTCGTGGTAAAGGATTTTAACCCCTCCAAATATGGGACCTTTAATCCGACTTACTAAGCCAATACGCTCGATCGCATCATGAATACAAAAATAAAGACAAGCATATCAAACTTAGTATGCCCGATTGAACGTATCTTACATCCAACCGAACACACATCAACCGGTGCGGCAAAGCATCGTGGTAAAGGATTTTAACCCCTCCAAATAGGGGACCTTTAATCCGACTTACTAAGCCCATGCGCTTGATCGCATCATGCATACAAAAATAAAGACAATCATATCAAACTTAGTATGCCCGATTGAACATATCTTACATCCAACCGACACACATCAACCGGCGCGGCAAAGCATTGTGGTAAAGGATTTTAACCCCTCCAAATAGGGGACCTTTAATCTGACTTACTAAGCCCATGCGCTCGATCGCATCATGCATAAACAAGTAACATGCGGAATTCAAATGACAAAAAATAAATAAATCAAAGCAACATAAAACAAAAAAAGGTGTCGTTTACTCAAGTGGTACGTGTAGTTGTATCCCGAGTACAGATCATACTACCGTCCATTCAGAATCGGCTATGAAATTTATGTCCGGGTTTCCATCCGATATACCACGAGAGTTGACACATCTTTCATTTTATTCCAAAGCCACAACATACAATATTTCATAATACATACATATTTATCTACTCAAGGGCCACAACATGCATTTCCACATAACAATCATGTGAACAATACATAATAAATAATGAAAATAAAACAGAAAATGAATGTGGAAAATACCCTCAGGTCTAACCTTTTTTGCCGACTTTCGGACTTGCGTTTCACGGAGATCGGAATGGTAAAGCTCCTCCACTTCTCCGGTTCACTGGTTTAGCGTCTTAGCTCACTGTTTTGCTGTTTTCCTTGCTGTTTGGCCTCCATTTTGCTGCTGTTTCCTATGTATATTCTGCTCACTGTTCAGGTCACTGTTTTGACGTTTCAACGGACTGTTTTGGGTGTTTTTTGTGGGTTTGAAGTGCAGTTTTTTGTGTGATTATTTTAAGGATTATAAGTGCAGTTTTTATGTTACTATTTTAAGGATTTTAGGGACTGTTTTAAGAGAATTTTGCTGCTGTTTTGGGGGTGATTTGGGCTGCTGTTCAGGCGTGTTTTAGGGGGTGCGGGGACTGCTATTTTCGATGGAAAGGGGTTGCCGTTTTCGGTGGAAAGGGGGTGCTGTTTTGGGCGTTCTTTAGCGGCTGTTTGGGGCGTGTTTGGGCTGCTCTTTTGGGTTATATTTTTGGTGATGGATGGCTGCTGTATGGGGGAGATTTTCGGTGATGTGTGGAGGTTTAGGGGCTGCTGTTTTCGGTTATGGAGTGGAGGAGATGAAGAGAATTGTTTGTGTTCTTCTTGTTTCTATTGTTGTGAGTGGCCAGGGCTCTTTGTGTTGTGATTTGCGTGTGAGTTATGTGTATGAGCTAGGGGAGTGCATGTCTTGGTTAGAGGTTGTTTATATAGAGAAGGGTTAGGGCTACTCCTTGTCTCACAAGGGAGGGATTTGATTTGGTGTCTAAGAAGGAAAGCAATGGATTTGATGGAGACAAGATTGGTTTAGATTAGGAAGTCAATATATTTGAATTGGTTATGAGTGATTTAATTAGGCATGATATTTCTTTAATTTAGTATATGATATTTTGGATTAGGAGGTTACAATATTTTAATTTGGTATAATTATTTTATGTTTTATTTAATTGGTAAATTGTTTAATTATTTTATTTAATTCAATTACATTATCTAATTAATATTTAATTTAATATTTGATTTAATTTGGATGTAATTTAGGGTGATATGGGCGTGTGGGCCTAGTTGTGGTGTGGGCTTGGTTTGGTTTGGTGAGTGGGTTAGGCGTGTATGGGCTAGATTAAAGGGTTTTGGTTTTTTTTTTTTCTGGGCCAAAGGTGATCTAAACGGAGGTCCAACAAGTGAGCTTGACGCTAAATAAGTGAACAAGGATCTAACGAAATACCGATTCCCTTTCGACGACCGTTTCTCGCAATATCCTTAACTAAAAAGATAGTGCCTCCAACTGAGACTCATCATGGGTTTAACATGCAAAAATGCAATGCCTACAGTCGCCCCCACTTTGATGGGACTTATGCAGTGTGTGACTTTGAACAATCCTATCAAAGTTTATGCAATGCATTTTCACTTACCTGGCTCGTCTGCTGCCTCGAGCTGAGTTGGTGCTGCAATGGACCTTGATCCTGGGACACATCCCAATAACTGCAACCGACAACGGGGGCACCTCAACCCTGGGATGCATCCCGATACCGCTGGAAATGAGGGTCTCGCCCTAGAAAAAATGATGTAGTGGGCCCTCGACCCTGAGACGCATCCCGGAACTACAACTGATGATGCAGTGGGCCCTCGACCCTGGGACGCATCTCGGAACTGCAACTGACAACAGGGGCACCTTGACCCTAGGACGCATCCCAAAACTGCTGACGATGTGGGCCTCGCCCTCAAACTGATATGGGCCTCACCCCCAAGTTGACATGATGTGGGGCCTCGCCCCCAAGCTGATCTGGGCCTCACCCCTTGGGACTCATCCCCAAAAACTGAAATTGCGCAGACGTTACTTGGATCTTTTCTATCGCTTTCTTCTTTCTTCGAACCTGCGAACACAAAACAAAAACAAACACGAAGAGAATACAATGCTACGTGTATGCATGAATGATTTTCTTATTCCGTTGGGTTAGGTCTTCTGCCAATTCCCGTGGTGACTGCTCGGTCTTCTCTCCCTCAGGCAAAGTACTGCTTCAATCTGTCTACGTTGATCAGCTCGGTGAACTCGTTCCCTTCCAAGTCTGATAGCCTCACTGCTCCATTTCCCATTACTTTCTACACTATATAAGGTCCTTCCCAGTTAGGTCTGAACTTTCCTCTTGGATCTGTCGTCGACGGCCTTGATTCCTTAAGTACCAAATCACCCTTTCTGATCTTGGTGGGGCGTACTTTCTTATTGAATGCTCGGGCTAATCTCTTCTGATACAACTGCATGTGATACAAAGACTTCGTTCTCTTCTCATCCGCAGTGCTAACTGATCAAACCTCTGTGCGGCCCATTCTTGTTCCGGTAATTCTGCCTATGCTAATACCCTCATAGACTTTATTTCCACTTCTACTGGCAATACTGCTTCCATTCCATAGACCAAAGAATAAGGTGCGGCTCATGTTGCTGTTCTCACAGATGTTCTGTACCCCCACAAGGCGTACGGTAATTTCTCGGCCCAATCTCTGCAGTTCTCTGTCATCTTGGCTAAAATCATCTTTATAGTCTTGTTGGCTGCCTCAACTGCCCTATTTTCCTGCGGCCAGTACGTTGATGACTTGTGGTGGCCTATCCCATACCTCTGTAACAGTGTCTTCGTCTCTCCTCGAAACTGAACTCTGTTGTCTGTCACTACATGATGCGGCATACCATACCGACAAATGAGGTTCCGAGCTATAAACTTTGCCATCTGTTTTGCTGTAACATTGCAGAATGACCCAGCTTCCACCCACTTCGAGAAGTAGTCCACCGCCTCTATTATGAAGCGATGCCCATTCGATGCATTCGGTCGAATCTCTCCAATCATATCAATTCCCCATGCTGAAAAGGGCCACGGCTCTGACAACCCGTGCAACTTTGTGTGCGGCAAGTGATTCAAATTACCGTGTGCTTGACAGTCATGACAGTGCTTTACCATCTTCGCGCAGTCTGTTTCCATGGTTGACCAATAAAAACCTTGTCTCACTATCTTGCGGGACAGATTCAACCCGTTCATGTGCAGACCACATACCCCGGCGTGTATTTCTTCCATTACATGCTGAGCTTCTTCTTTTCTCAAACACTTCAATTGAATACCGTTTGCTTGCCTCTTGTACAGTTCCCCTTTCAAAATCACATACTGGGAAGCTAACTTCTGAATGGCTATTCTGTCTTTTCTGTCTGCCCCTTCCGGGAGTTCACCATGTTCCAGATACCTCTGAATGTCATAATACCAAGGTTTACCGTCATCGACCTCAACTTCCAGAATTCTTTCTATCTCATAAACAGGTTTGCTTGCTGTTGTCAGTATCAACGGTCTTATCACTAACATTTTTGGATTTTCCCAAGTTGCTGCAAGTGTAGCCAATGCATCTGCCATCTGATTCTCTTCTCTCGGTAAGTGCTGAAACTTACACTCGGGGATAACCTGTGCCAACTTTCTGAGGTAAAAAAGGTAAGGTTTCAATCGTTCTTCTTTCAATTCCCATTCTCCTCGCATCTGCTGGACTACCAACATATAATCTCTGTAGACTTCCACACTCCCAGCCTTCAAGGCTATCAATGCTGTCAAACCAAAAGCACATGCTTCATACTCGGCCATGTTGTTAGTCACTCTGAATGTCAACCTCTTGGCCAAAGGAAAAGTCTCTCCCTTGGGGGTCACTATCATGATCCCAATTCCGGCTCCCTTGTAATTCACTGCTTCGTCAAAATACATCTTCCATCTCTGAACTGTTATTGCTTGGATCTTTTCATCTGGAAATTCAAGCTTATACTGATCCCCCTCAACAGGTTGCAATTCCAGAAACTCTGCTACTGCTCGCCCTTTGATCACTTTGGAGGAGAGATACTCAATGTCGAACTCTGTCAGCAATACTAACCATCTGTCCAATTTTCCCACTAGTGAAGGCACCGAATAAAGATATTTCAGAGGATTCTCCTTTGCCACTACCTGGATCTTGTAAGACTGGAAATAATGTCACAACTTTCTGGAAGCTCATACCACGGCAAGACAGATCTTCTCTACTTCTTGATACCGAGCCTCATACGGAAGCATCTTCTTACTCAGATAATAGACTGCATGTTCTACCCCTATCTCATCTGCATGTACCATCATTGCCCTCAGTGCTTCTGATTCTATAGCCAAATACAATATCAAAGGTCTGCCCGGTCTCAGAGGTTTCAATACATGAGGCTTTACCAAATACTCTCTGATTTTTTCGAAGGCTGTCTGACACTGTTCATTCCATCTCACTGGCTGATCTTTTCTCAACAGCTTGAAGATAGGCTCACATACTGATGTCAACTTGGCAATGAACCGACTGATGTACTGAATCTTCCCCAGGAATGCTCTGACTTCTTTCTCAGTCTTCGCGTGCTGGCATTTCTGTGATTGCCTTGATTTTCTCAAAATCTACCTCTATTCCGCCCATTCCTACTGTATGACCAAGTAATTTCCCTGATGTCACCCCAAACACACATTTCTTGGGATTTAGCCGCAGGTTGTATTTGTCAACTCTTTGAAGGAACCTTTCCAGTGCTTCAATATGTCCAACTCTTGTCTCTGATTTCACCATCATGTCATCCACATACACCTCCATCTCTTTGTGCATCAAGTCGTGGAAAAGTGTAGTGGCCATCTGCTGATAAGTAGCTCCCATATTCTTAAGCCTAAATGGCATTACCTTGTAACAATAAGTACCCCACTCAGTAACAAATGCAGTCTTGTGTTTGTCTTCCTCAGCCATGAGAACCTGATTGTAACCTGAAAACCCATCTGCAAATGAATACATAGCAGATAAAGCCGCACTATCAACCAGAACATCTATATGCGGCAGAGGAAAATCATCTTTCGGACAAGCCTTATTGAGATTTCTGTAGTCTACACACATTCTGACCTTCCCGTCTTTCTTTGGCACCGACACTATATTAGCCAACCACTCAGGATACTTTACTACTTCCAGGAACCCCACATCTATCTGTTTCTTAACTTCCTCTCTGACTTTCTCAGCCCATTCTGGTCTCATCCGTCGGAGTTTCTGTTTTACTGGCCTCATATTCGGATAAGTTGGTATTATGTGCTGAGCAATGTTTTTGTCTACCCCCGGCATGTCCTCATAGGACCAAGCAAACACTTTGGCATATCTGACCAACACTTTTTCTAGTTTCTCCCTCTCTTCGGAGGTTACTTCACTTGCAATCAGAATTTCCTTGGGGTTCTCAAATTGTACCCAAGTTAAATGCAGTAATTCTGGCTGAACTGATATCAAATATGCTTGATTCGTGCAGAGTAAATGGAAATGACTCAGGCAAGTAAGCAAAAAATATGTCTTTATTATTGGATAATGCAGAAGTACATTCAAACAAATGAGGAAGGTAAATGTCTTCATCATCTATAGACACTTTTTCCTCTGCAACCAGGTTTTCCTCAGGCTTTTTGTCCTCTCCCAGAGTCAGGCTCTCCAACTTCATCATTTCTTCCTCCCAATTCTCTTCTTCTTTCTTCACAATTTCTTCAACCATCGGCTTCTTACCCAACATATCCTGGAAGATCTCAAACCCAGGTACCACAATTCCATTAACTTCCACAGGTTCAGGCTCCCCTTGATATCCTGAAGCTTTCACAAAATATTCCATCAGTTTCAGGCCCTTTTTCTTGACCTTCGGCTTTTCTTCATCAGACTTGTACCCCAAACCCTTCCGAGTAGTCTATCCTCTGAAATCTGGTAATTTTGAACCTTCACATAGCTCAAACTTCATTTTTTTCATAATCCTAGCCACCCTAGGATCCACCCACTCCTCAAAAGTAGCTGACACCTGAAACCATGTGAAAGGTTGTATCTCCAAGGCGGCCACGGCATTATCTATCTCAGCCCGGATAGTAACAACTTCTCCCTCATACGGGAACTTGATCATCTGATGTAAAGTGGAAGGCACGCCCCCAAGTTTGTGAAACCAAGGCCTTCCCAACAATAGGGGAAAGTAGCCGGGATGTCCAGTACTGTGAACTCAACCTCATCTTCAATCGGGCCTACCTTGACCATAGCCGCAAAAGTACCCTCAACTCCCCTTTTACTGTCATCATAAGCCTTAATAGTCATGCTGGAGGGGTCCAAGTCTGTTGCTTTCATACCCAATTTTGCCAGAATTTTCAGCGGGCACACATTGATGGACGAACCGTCATCCACCATCACACATGAAGTTCTCTTGCCCCTCACCTCGGCCTTGATAAATAGAGGCCTATTATGATTTCTTCCCTCCGCCAGGAGTTCATCCTCAGAAAAAAATATCTGCAAAACTTCTTTCTGAACTGACCCAACAAACATTGCAGGGTTGGCGTCTTTCGGTACCACAATCTTGCTCAAAGCCTCAACCATGGCCTGCCTATGCTCCTGAGATGCACATAACAGTTCCCAGATACTCACTTGTGCTCTAGTTTTCCTCAATTGCCTCAGCACTATATCCCCCTCAGTATTTTCTACAGTCTCAACCACTTCTCTACCATCTGTCAAAACTTCCTTACCCTTCTCTGCCATATCATTGTAAAAATGACCACTGCGCGTCATTCCCCTTACTTCTTCCTCATCACTGCTAGAGAAATCAAGCCAAAAGTTTTTCCCCTGCTCAGTCTCATCTTCATTAGTATATCCTAAATTCCCAGGAAAAAGGCTTGAGGGTGAAAGGATTTTAGGACAAGGTCCTCTGGGAGGCCAAAATTGATCATATAGGCTGGTGGTGGTACAACACGGTAGTTGGGTAAGGGGTTTCTGTGTGTTTCAGGCTGTTCTGTTTTCTGGGTCAGGTATTTTCTTGGAGTCTATCAGGTTTTGGATTTCATGGCGGAGTCGGGCGCAATTGTCAGTGTCATGGCCCTTTTGTTGGTGAAAGTGACAGTAAAGGCTTAGGTTATAATGTGATGGTGGGGGATTGGGTAATGGTTTGGCTTCCAAGGGTTTTAAGAGCCCTTGCCTCTTCAATTTCTCTAGCACCTTAGACAAGGGCCTTCCAAAGTTGGAAAATCTCCGGTTTCGGATAATGGCAATCTCAGTAGAAACAGGCTTAGTTCCCAATGTCCCTCCAACAGGTCTCCTACTTAAGCCATAAAACTTCCTGTTTTTCGCCTCTTCATCTTCAATGTCCATGACAGTTTCCCTCAACTGCCGAAAGTCCTGTAATCATGGAGGTCATCCTCCTCAACTTGCTGTAAATGGAGGGCCTGGTGCCCTTGATAATCATTTTAATATGATCCTTCTCTGAAGGCCTAGTCTGCATCTTCAACAACTGCCCCTCCATCGGTCCACATACTCCTTAAAACTCTCATCCGATTTCTGCTTCAGGAAGGCATCAGCCAACTCCCTCCAATATTCCTTCACTTTCTTCTCTAAACTGTGGTACCCCACACCACGGGAGCTCCCTCGAGTGACATTGCAAACATGTTCTGCACTTGGCGCTGAGATAAGCCAACTGAACTCATGACTGATACAAACTGTCGGAGATGCACCCTTGGATCCCCATTCGTGTTAAACTTAGCCATATCAGGCATCTTGAACTGCGCCGGCAACTGTTCCTCGAAAGTCAGTGTGTCATAATCCAGCAAATCCTCATTCTTACCCCTCATCTGTGGGTTACTGACTCAATCTGATCCCGGAGCTTCTGTAACTCTGTCTGAGATCCAGATATTCTGCCTGCTGCATACTCTGCCATATCATCATCGAAAGTGGGGATATCATCCCCCAATATGTTCGGAGGTTCCTCTTGCCTCACATCCCCAGAACTACCCCCAGCACGAGACCCGGCTATACCAGCCACAACAGTAGTCAAAGCATGCAACTGTTCAGTGATCTTGGCGAGACCGTTCTCTAACTGATCCATATGGGATACCTCGTTACCGGATTCACTCATGTCTGTTACTGTTCTTTTAATGAGCCTTGTCCCTTCTCTAACCCAAACGGTATCTATGATGTCTTTTTGAGACATAGAGGGTGTTAACATGATATATGTATGTATGAGGTGCATGAGATGCATGTAACATATATAACATACTACATCAACTAAAATTTTCAAAAAAATCGGCCCGTTAACATTTTAGAAGCTTTTGGGCTAACTGTCATAGGAGTGAACTCGTCCCAGTTTAAATGGCCCAACGAGTTCACATCTTATGGCAAGGAGCCCAACTAAATCCAAATGGTAATGTTCCGAACACAAGCACAAAGTGGCCCATCAATCACTTAGAAGCCTTTGGCCCAATCGTCATAAAATACATTCTTGTCCCAGTTTAAATGGCCCAACAAGCCCATATCCCATGACAAATGGTCCAATGGATCCAAACGACGATGTTCCCAAACACAAGCATAAAAGAAAGATAATGCAAACATAAAACAATGATTTCTACAGAATGGCCCATCAACATTTCAGAAGCTTTGGGCCTAGTGGTCATAAGGTACGAACTCGCCCCAGTTTAAATGGCCCAGCAAGTTCGCATTTCCGACAATAGTCCAACTGCATCCAAATGAGGATGGTCCACAAGCACACAATCAAGGAAATAATTGTTACTTTAACCATACATGTTGTGTGAGGAACGGACAAACCCGAGTGCAGCGGAAACCCGCCCGAGATCAAATCGCGAGCGAATAAAATATATATATTTTATAATTTTCGGTAGTCCTTAAAAATAAAGTGGGTTTAAAATTTTTAATTACAAACTTAAAATTTCCAATGCATTAAAACATTTTCAGGTATTAAAAGTTATCATAAGTCCATTTAAAAATTTCAACACACTTTAATCAATTTATCAACTATTGACAAATTAAACTAAG
>SKCR01032420.1:0-21585 GCA_019454045.1 Zanthoxylum bungeanum
AATCTGTATATGCCCTCGAAATCTCGGTAAAACCTCCCGGTAAAAATCCACAAATTTCAAGTTTATAGTTAAATATTCGGATGTATCCGGTAGCTTCGTAGAGTAGAGTATTGATTTAAATTGAATTGTTTGAGTATTAGTATATTGAATATGAGCATTCGGTAGAATCCGAGTAAGAACGGAATGAGTTTGATCGATCCGATAAAATATGTAAGTTTTCGGTAAAAGTGGGTTTTTACATATAAAGATGTGTTTTGGTTTTGATGATAGTAATGAATTATTTATGATATTACAAATATGTTTGGATAAATCCGGGTAGGTTCGGAAGGTTTGGGACCCTTCCGTAGCGTTTGCGGAAATATTTTCGGAAGATTTTCTAAAAACGCGTAAACCGAAAATTTAGATGAACCAGTGGCTTGGAATATTTTGTGATAGTGTTTTTAGATTACTGAAACTTAAAACATTGAAAATAGACTTGATTTGGTTGTTCCGGAAAGATCCGGGATTTTATTGTAGTTAAGTTGAGAATATTGTAAATCGTGATTTTGTCAACATTTCGCCATTTGTTTTGACAAATGTGACTAGGACCTGGAGTGCTCGCGAAGCCAGGTAATTAACCCATGCAATGAGAACTTAAATTGGTGATTTTGTGTTTGTTAATGTATATTTTTGAGAACGAAGTTCGAGATCACGTATGGTTAGGATAATCGACTAACACAGGTATGGATCATTGTTATTGATATGATATGAAGTGAGGCATGAAGTGAGCTTAATATTTATGTATATGTATAGATGTATGGAAGTGTATGAATCGGTACTAATATATATCCGTGTATGTAAATGTATGAGTATATATAAGCATGTGTATAAGCATATGAACACGTATTTGTATATGTATGATTTGGGTATAAGAGATCAGTAAAGGAAATAAGTTATGACTTCAGAATTTGTAATAGTACGTGTAGATGTGCGTCATTGGGATAAGTTTATTATTGATTAATGTATACGATTTAGCAGTACAGAGGTTGAGTTGGTATAGCCTAAGTCTTTTTCGAGTGATGGAATTCGTGATTGATTGGATACGTATATGAATGGTGAATGTTGACTGATAAGTAAAGAATATGAGGATTATGAAGGTCATGGTATCGGAATTCGATATAATGGGTATATTCATATGTTTGATGTATATACGTGTGCATACGATGATACAAATGATAAGTAATATTTGACATGTAATGTGTATGTGAGATCGTGTGATGAGTTTGTGTCACGTGATATGAATGGTTGTGTGTACAAGCTAGCCATATGAATGTATTATTTGGTTATGTTTTCTTTGATGTATTGGCTGTTATGTATGCTTCATTATCGGTTGTACGAAATCATTGTACGTATATCTGAGTGTGAACTGTGAATGTTATTGTAGAGTGAATGAATAATTCGGGAGTCAGTGTGAGTATAAGATGCTATAAAATATGCTTGCTAAGTTGTATTGTATGTACATATGTGTAAGAATTCCAATATTGAATTTGTGTGAATATAGGAAAAGTGAGTCATGATATGTATGAATGCATATGAATCACGCATGTTAAGTCACAATGGGCTATTGTAATTGAAGGAAGTTTGCATTGAATTGAAAGAGTTTGTTTCAAAATGTAGAAAGTTTGTTTGACTTGTCGATTTGATGATATTTCAAATATGGATATTTGTGATAAAAGTATATTTGTATGACTTAATGTTTCGTGCGATTGAGGTGTATTTGATATTAAATGATTTACTCTATAGTATTCGTGTTTTGCTTTGTATGCTTTGGATGTTAGCTATTAGATTAGCATATATGTAGATATATAAATATGAAAGTTTGACATGAGTTAAGTATAAAGGATAATAACAACCTAATAATTTCGAACTTATAACAATTTAGTAATTCTGATAAACTGCTGAAATGCTTGATTTGTTTGTTTGAAGTTTATATTTGATTTGTTTGTTATAATACTAGCATGGTTACTTACTGAGTTTTTTAAAACTCACACCAAACCAGCTTACTAGTTTTACAGGTTGGCTTCCAGGTTGGTCAACCACGACAGTTTTGGAAGTCCTGTTTGAGACGCGTATCACCCAAGTGCCAATCACCTTCGCAAGTGTCATGGAAGAAGTTTTAGAAGTTTAGGATATTTGATTTGTTGTTTTGTTTTTCGTGCTGAGCACGCAGTTTGTATTAAGTAAATGATTTGAGTGTTGATAGATGATATTGGCATGGATCCCTTAGGTGATGATTTTGATGTGTTGGTGTGAACCAGAGGAAAATTTTTATATATGATGTTTGTTTCAAGTTCATTTTGATGCTGGACTGAGATCCAGGTTGTTCGGTTTTAGGATACATCATGCCATATTTTCTTAACTTTATAGGCTTATGGAGATGGGTTAATCTTGTCTCATGCCGGTAGCAGGGTGTTACAAATAAACTGTATTTATGACTTTAGATTTTGAAGAATCCCAACTTCAAATCATAGTCTTTGACAAATTTTGATTATTGCTCTTTAAATTTTATCCATGTATGTATGTATGTAATATTTTACATAAACATATATATTTAATTTAATGCTACATAAATAATCATGAAATTTTCATGAATTTTATAAAACAAATCAAAATGCATACATGAAATAAAATCGAATCATAAATTTATTAATCAATCATGTTTCGAACATATTTTCTTGTCGGGCATAAAAATTCCAACAAATTTCCTCTTGCCCTAAAGCAAATGAGACATGTCTCTAAGCCCTAATCCTTCTAGATGCCTCTCAAAACTCTTTACAGGCAACATCTTTGTAAATGGATCTGTTAGATTCTCTACATATGGAATCTTGAAAACAACCACGTCTCCGCGTTGCACAATGTCCCTAATCACATGATATTTCCTCTCAATATGTTTTGATCTCTTGATGCTTATTGGTTCTTTGGAATTAGCCACTGCACTACTATTATCACAATAAAGTGGCAATGACTTGTTCATATCTGGAACCATTTCCAGATCAGTAAAGAAATTTCGGAGCCAAACCGCTTCTTTAACAGCTTCATAAGCAGCCACATATTTAGCTTTCATAGTTGAATCAATAACACATGATTATTTGACGCTTCTCCAAATTATAGCTCAGCCGCCAAAAATAAATATTGATCCAGATATCGACTTTCGATCATCTATATATGATTGAAAATCAGAATCAGTATATCCAATCGAAACCAAATCCCTGCCATAATAAACAAGCATATAGTTCCCCGTTCTTCGTAGATACTTGAGAATATGCTTAATTGCTACCCAATGATCTAATCCTGGATTTGACTGAAAACGACTAATTATTCCTAATGCATAGCATATCTCAAGTCTTGTGCATAACATAACATACATCAAGCTCTCTACTGCTAACGCATATGGAATCTGTCTCATATCTTCTTCTGATTGGGATATCGAATGACATTGCCTCTTAGAAAGAATAACTCCATGACATGAAGGCAAATTACCTTTCTTGGAGTTCTGCATTGAATATCTAACAAGTATCTTTCCAATATACACTGCCTGAGACAGGACTAGTAGCTTTTTCTTGTGATCTCTAATAAGACGGATCCCAAGAATATAGCTTGCTTCTCTCAAATCTTTCATTTGGAATTGTTCAGCCAGCAAAGCCTTTACGTATGATAATAGTTCTACATTATTTCCAATAAGTAGAATATCATCAACATAAAGTATTAAAAATACGACTCGCTTGTCCTTGATGAATTTATAAAGACAAGATTCATTAGGATGTTGGATAAAGACATAAGATTTGATCGCCTCATCAAATCTCATGTTCCAAGATCTGGACGTTTGCTTAAGTCTGTAGATAGACCTTTGTAACTTGCAAACCTTTTGTTTTTCGTCCTTGCTTATAAAACCTTATGGTTGCTCTATATATATGGTTTCTTGAAGATTGTCGTTCAAAAAGGCTGTATTGACATCCATCTGCCAAATTTCATAATCATAATGAGCAGCAATGGAAAGCAAGATTTGAATGGACTTCAGCATGGCTACAGGTGAAAACGTTTCCCGATAGTCAACTCATTTTTTGGGTATAACCCTTTGCCACTAGCCTTGATTTGAATGTCGCTACATTACCGTCTATTTCTCTCTTTCTTTTATAGATCCATTTGCACCATATTGGAGTTGCTCTTTCAGGTAGATCTACAAGCTCCCAGACTGAGTTAGAATACATGGATTCCATCTCAAGTTTCATAGCCTCAAGCCATTTCTATTTGTCATGATCTTTCATTGAACATCTATATGTCAATGTGTCATCTCTTCCATCATCAATGATAACAACTAGTGCTTCACCTTCTTGTCTATATTGAGAAGGTAGTTGTACTATCCTCCCACTACGACAAGATGGTAAAATGTTCTGACTCGAGGATGTGGTCTCTTCGCTTTCTGGAACAACAATCCTCGCGGGTCGTTGACTTATCTCATCAGATTTTTGTTCCTCCAAGACTAACTTGCTTTAAGGTTTGAAATCTGTCATATAATTATTCTCAAAAAACGTGGCATTTGTCGACACAAATACCTTATTATCTCGAGGATTATAAAACACACTTCCTATTGTGCCTTTTGCATATCCTACAAAGAAACAAACTTCAGAACGCATTTCCAACTTTGTTGTCTTACCCATTAGCACGTAAGCTAGGCACCCACAAATACGAAAGTATCTTAAACAAGGTTTGTGGCCACTCCATAACTCTAAGGGTGTTTTAGGTACTGACTTAGATGGAACTACATTTAAAAATATAAGTTGTTGTTTGTATAACATACCCCAAAATGATTTTGGGAGTGAAGAATAACTCAACAAGGAACGAATCATGTCGAGTAAAGTTCGATTCCTCCTCTCAGCTAGACCATTTTGCGGAGGTGTACCAGGTGCAGTTAGTTGAGATAAAATCTCATACTCTAATAGGTGATTTTTGAATTCATTATTAAGATATTCACTTCTTCAATTTGATCGAATGCACTCGATTGGTTTACCTAATTATTTTTTCGTTTCGATTTGGAATTTCTTAAACTTTCCAAAAGTTTCAGATTTATGTCGCACTAGGTAAACATAACCATATCTTGAGTAATCATCAACAAAAGTAACGAAGTACTCATAACCACCTCTTGTTTGTGTAGATATAGGTCCTCAAACATCTGAATGTATGAGCTTCAGTTGTTCTTGGGCCCTATCGCCTTTTGCAGAGAAAGACCTTTTTGTCATTTTACCTTCAAGACATGACTCACAGACTGGTAGAGTACCGATATTTAATTCTCTTAAAGAATCATCCTTTACTAGCCTATTTATCATGTCAATATTTATATGACCAATTGTTATATGTCATAGATATGTGTTATCAGTGTGAGAAATCTTTTATTTCTTTGTTTTTGGGCAATTCTACTTTAAACATTTCAGTATTCAATAGTGAATTAACAGTGGGCCTTATCACATAGACCCCATTTCAATAAAACCAGAAAAATATTCAAACAATTTCTTGAAATAACAACTGATTTATTATCAAAAGAAATCGAATAAAATTGTTCATAAAATCAAGAAATCGAAATGAGGTTTCTAGTAGACCTCGGTACAAAATAAACATTATTCAAAAATAAAAATTATTATTCTCAACATGGAGTTTTATTTGTCCAAGTACTGATGTTGAAACTAAATTGTCATTCTCAACTATCAAAGTAAAGTCCCCATCAGCGAGTTTTGTGTAAGAATCAAGCTTATGTAAGAAACAACAAATATAATTAGTTGCCTCTGAATCAATTATCCAGGGTGATAAATCATTTTCAACTAAACAAGATTCAGTAACAAGTAAATCTAATTTACCTTTCTTCCTATGTTTCAGCTCTTCGAGATACTGCTTGCAGTTTCTCTTCCAATGATCATCAATTCCACAATGGAAACATTTTACATTTGGTTTTTTCTGGGTGGAGCTATTCTTATTTCTTTGACCGTTGTTTGGCTTGTTTTTTTTGCTGTTGTTCCCTGTTGTTTTCTCAGTTCTTAAACTCTTACATTTCTTCTTATTTCTCTTTCTCTTCTTTAAAAAAGAGTTAGAGATAGAAGGTTCAGCAATATTTTCTTCTCCCTTATTCTCCACAGAGATAGACTCAAAAGTTGTGAGTTCGTTAAGAATTCTGTCAAATTATAACTCAACTTATTCATAAAGTAATTGTTTTTGAACCGAAGAAATTGGGGGCTAAGGCTTTCCAAAATCATGTCAACTTGTGCCTTCATCTATGGTAGCCCCATTGATTTTTACCTCATGAATTGTACTAATCATCATTAGTACATGTTCACGAACATGAGTTCCAGTTTTCATTTTGCAGTTCATGACTTTCTTGACTACTTCATGTTTTGCTTGATAAGAGGGTTTTTCAAACATGCCCTGTAGAGACTCCATTATCTCATAAGCAGTTGCGGTCTTTTTGTGATTTGTATTAAGTAAGTCAGACATGACAGTAAGCAAATAACAATGAGCTTTGTCATTTGCCCGAATCCAATTTTCATAGGCATCTTTAATGTTTCTGTTGGCATTCACAGCAAGTTCTGGAGGACATTCCTTCATCATGAAAAACTTCAGGTTATCCAGCACAAGAATTATATTCATGTTTTTCTTCCACTTAGCAAAGTTGTCACTAATTATTTTTTCAGTAGCAAGTAGTGGTAGGATTGGATTTGACTTGACATATTTATGAAATAATTAAAAAATATTCCAAATTATTCCATGCATAAAATTCAAAATAAATTTGGCATAGTAATCATGATGCATGATGCATATGCAAAATACAAAAATATATATATATATATATACACACACACACACACACACTACTATTGCCTCGGAAAATTTAATAAGCATATTGTGTTGCCTTAGGATCGATCACAACACCTTATTAAAATAGAGACAATCTCAATTAATAATTTTTTTCAAAATATCTCATATTTTCATAATTTATTAATAACGATTTTTGGTCTAAATGTAATTAACATGTTTAACTACATTCATATGAGTGTAACTTATCGTTTTGGATCTTTAAAATTTAACTCATAATAATCATCTTAGGGTAAGTTAATTATGAAATACATTTTATAAATCCTATCGTAAGAAGTACAACATTGATATTAACCTAAGCGAACACTCTCCTTAGGGAGGATAAAACTAAATTCATCACGAAGTCCCACTTAGATTTCACGATGTTGCACTAACGATGGAGACTAAATGATGTTTCGACAAACTACCCGCTCCCACTCATTATTTTAAGTTTAGTGATTTTATATGTAAAACATCTAATATTTGTAAACCTAGCGAAAAGACCAAGAAATCAATATTAAAGGTTTTCAATTACCAAGTTAGTTGTTTCATAATAAAATTACTCGTTTTACCAATAAAACTTAAATTCATTATGAAACATCTAAGCTATTCATGATAAACAATTTATTAGAAATGCTTATAACTAAATTTTGTGACTTTACAAAATTTAAAGATTTAAAATTAATTCACAAATTTTATTTAATTTAATCGACTAATTGATAAAATTCTAAAATAATTTTTAATCAAAATATAAACCATTTAATATCATAAACAAATTTATGAAAATGCACATGTATGTATGAGATGTTATAATGCAAGAGTAGACATTGTGCTAACTCTATATGACATTTAAAATATGCATGAGTATAAATAATTTATAATTCACACAAAATAAATAAATTGGATATTAACAACTAAAAATTACAAACAACCAAAAATAAAATTACAATTTGGGTCTTTCTAAAATTACAAACAACCAAAAATAAAATTACATTAATCTCAAATTTGGAAAATATATAATTAAATTTTCAAGTGACTTTCACCAAAAAAAAAAAAAAAAAAAAATTTATTTCATTGTCGCACTGTGCGGCTGGCTGCTGCATGTGCAGCAGCGAGACTGCTTTGGAAAAATAATTATATTTTGTATAGAATTATCGTCTTTCGCTCATTATCCTTCGACTCGATCTTGATCTCCAAGAATTACAAATAATTTATAATTACAGAAAAAAATATACATACAATTAACGATTAATATACATACATCCATCATCACATGATAATAAAAAAAAATGCATAACCTACTCTTTTACATACATATTAAAATGATTTACAATAAATCATTCTTATTAATATACTGGAATAAATATGACCGCTCATGATGTCTTTTGTTGGTTTTCAGAGTTCATGCGCAGCGGAAACATGTTCGAGTAACATGGAAATTTTTTATCTTTAACATGAACATTAAAAAACCAGATCCATATTTTCTAGTACATTAATAATATAGAATATTATTAATGTACTTGTAGATCTGGATCTATATAAGTCACGATTCTTTGAACCACCGACCATGATCTTCCCCGACTTATTTCCTCTCCTCCAACGGCACGTGTGGGCGTGAAAATAATTACGAATAACACTTTAATTTTTGTGAAGTATTCGCGTACTCAATAAATGAGATGAATCCTTGATTTTATTTTCTTTTTGGTTTTCTTAAAACCTTAAAAAAAAAAAAAAAAAAAAAAAAAAAAAAACCAAGAAAACCAAGAAAACCTTTTTTTTTTTCTTCACGTTTTTCTTCTTTTTCTCTCTTGGATGGCGAAATCTATATTATGTGCCGGGTGTATATGTCATCTCTCTCACAGCAGGCGGGGCCCATAACTGTGCGGGGCCCGCCTGCTGTGAGAGAGATGGCATATACACCCGGCACATGATATACCACCTCCTTGGATGGCCTTTGAATTTTATTTTATTAAAAATTCTCCACCAACAGCTCACGTTTTGTGTGCTTTTATTCTCTCTTGAATGGATTGTTTTGATCAAATAAAAATTCCTCTACATGCCCACGTTTTTTATTTTCTTTATATCAAAACCTTGTCAAGTATATCCATAAGAGATATTATCAATATCAATTTTGATTTTCAAAAAATCGAAATAAAAATCCTTTAATATTTATCTTATAATTTATCAAAGATAATTCAATTTTTTTTCAAAATTTCAACTTTTGAAAATATTATCCCATTAAATTAAAATTTAATTAATCAAATCAATTAAATATTAATTTTCATAAATTAATAAATAGTTACATTATTTATTGATAAACATATTAGGACAAACTTTGTCATAATTTCCAAACAATAGTTATATTGAATAATTATAGTGTAAAATAATTCACAATTGTTTAAAATAATTCACAACTATTTTTCTTCGCAATTATTGTTAATTGTTCGAACAATGATAGAAGACGACGAGGGGACCGATATACCTATAATTCTAAACTCCAATAATTCTGTTGATTAATTATAAACTCTTTTATTAATCAAACGAAATTATTAATTATGGAGTAACTCTACTAAATATCCAGAATTACACTCTCAGAATTATAGAATTAATTACTCAAAGTATTCATCCATTGATATAGTCATTACGTATGCAATGATCTTGATCTCCAACGATTACAAATAATTTATTTTGTATAGAATTATCGTCTTTCGCTCATTGTCCTTCGACTAGATCTTGATCTCCAATGATTACAAATAATTTATAATTACAGAAAAAATACCCATTTAATTTTGGGTTTACATATCCAAAATATAAAAAAAAAAAAAAAAAAAAATTAAAATCGTAACCCAAAGTCAACCAGACAATTAACGATTAATATCCATACATCCATCATCACATGATAATAAAAAAAAATACATAGCCTACTCTTTTACATAAATATTAAAATGATTTACAATAAATCATTCTTATTAATATACTAGAATAAATATAACCTTCGACACATATACAATAAATCATTTAATTTTGGGTTTACATATCCAATATATAATACAAAAATTAAAATTCTAACCCAAAGTCAACCAGACAATTAATGATTAATATCCATACATCCATCATCACATGATAATAAAAAAAATATGCATAGTCTATTCTTTTACATACATATTAAAATGATTTACAATAAATCATTCTTATTAATATATTAGAATAAATATAACTGCTCATGATGTCATTTGTTGGTTTTCAGAGTTCATGGGTATCGGAAATATGTTTGAATAACATGAAAAAATATTTATTTTTAACATGAACATTAAAAACTGGATCCGTATTTTCTAGTACATTAACATATATATAATATTATTAATGTACTTATAGATATGGATCTATATAAATCACAATTCTTTGAACCACCGACCACGATATTCCTCGACTTATTTCATCACCTCCAACGACACGTGTGGGCGTGAAAATAATTACGAAGAACACTTTAATTTTTGTGAAATATTCGTGTACTTAACAAATGAGACGAATCATTGACTTTTTTTTTTTTGGTTTTCTCAAAACCTAATAAAGGAAAAACAAAACCAAGAAAAACCAAAAAAAAAAAAAAAATTTCTCTCTTGGATGGCCTTTGAATTTTATTTTATTAAAAATTCTCCACCAACAGCTCACGTTTTGTGTGTTTTTATGTTGTGATTCATTGATCACTCTAGAGAGTATTTGAGGAAAAACCGAATTGCTATCTATTACTATCAAGAATAGATTACAAAGTTTACAAAATTTGAATCTTTAAAAAACCTCACTTTCTCTCTATATACAACACTCTCTGGGATATATTTACATACTGAAAACTCTGAAATTTATAGGGCAGAAAACGTGTGAACAGTGTCACACGTTTTTGCCAACTTAATCTTTGCTTGCCAACTTGCAGGAAGCTTCCCACCGAAAGTTGTTGCTTGCTGGATGCATGATTCATCTTCTGGATGCATGATTGTTGCATGAAAGGTGGAGGGCTGCTGGACTTTACATTTTATTCTCTCTTGAATGGATTGTTTTGATCAAATAAAAATTCCTCTACATGCCCACGTTTTTTATTTTCTTTTCATCAAAACCATGTCAAGTATATCAGTAAGGGATATCATCAATATCAATTTTGATTTTCAAAAAATCGAAATAAAAATCCTTTAATATTTATCTTATAATTTATCAAACATAATTCAATTTTTTTTTTCAAAATTTCAACTTTTGAAAATATTATCCCATTAAATTAAAATTTAATTAATCAAATCAAGTAAATATTAATTTTCATAAATTAATAAATAGATACATTATTTATTGATAAACATATCAGGACAACATTTGTCATAATTTCCAAATAAGAGTTATATAGAATAATTAGAGTGTAAAATAATTCATAATTGTTTAAAATAATTCACAACTATTTTTCTTCGCAATTATTATCGTTTGAACAATGATAGAAGACGACGAGGGGACCGATGAACTTATAATTCTAAACTCTCATAATTCTATTGATTAATTATAAACTCTTTTATTTAGTGGAGTAACTCCACTAAATATCCAGAATTACTGTTATGATATTTTTATATCGTACCGCAAGTGTACAGTGTCAAGTTTTAGTATAAATGAGTTTAGAGTGTCGAACCCACAGGGATTGCGTTAACTCGCACTAAGTACTACAATTGATAATCCTAACTTTATTTAGACGATAATTAATAAAGATTTAATTAAATAAATGAAATATAAAAATAATAAAATAGGAGGAACTAATACGATAGAGATTCTGGATCCTGATTTCACCTAGCTGTCACTTATGCATTTGTCATGTCAATTAATCAATGTTCAGTTATATTGTTTATAAGTCAAGACTCCTAAAATATCCACTCCCTCTCTCGAGTGCCGAGTGAAAAGATCATCAACTATCGACTTCGATATCTCTATAAAAATCCAATAGTTAACAACTCATTACGCTTTGTCATTCTATATTAACGACTTCAAAGGACTACAGATTCTCTCAAACTCTATAAAATCCTAGGTTATATTCTCTAGATCTATTCAAAATCCCCTCTCTCGAGTGATAGATTCTAAACATTCATCATCTTCAATTGTGGCCAACAATCAAGAAGCATTAAACTCAAAAGAATATAAATAAATTAATAAAACTTCATAACAAAATTGATAAACAATACAAGGTTCAAGCATAGATTACATCATTCTCCTGAATTAAAGAGTTAGTTCATGATAAAAGATAAAATCAATGATAAACAATTCATGAATCTAATGGAAATCATTAGAGTTCTAAGAAAGAAACAAGAAGATAAAACCCGAATTGAATCTCTTCCTCCTCGGATGTCACAGCCTTTGTCTCATCTTGTCGCTCTTCAATCCTCTCATTGGATCTCTAAAAATATTTATTTCTGTGTTTTGTGCTCTGTATTAGCCTCTCTCTCTAGTTTTCGACGAACTGATATATTTATAGTAGAACCTGGGAGTCATAATACATGTTGAAAACCCTAAAAATCACTTTCCTGGCTTGCGCAGGTTTTCTTCCGCAAGGGGAGCTGCGGCGCTGAAAAGTGGGCTCTGCGGCGCCCAACTCCCTGGAAAATGTATGTAAATGACTAGATTTCCTCGAGTAGATGCAAATCGATATATTATGGGTCTCGTAACTCTTTCTAGATCAAAAGTTATAGCCTTTTTAATTTCAGTGCGCAGCTGATACTGGTTTTTACTGCTTCTTGAGTCTGATGCTCCCAATAGGTCCCGAAACACACGTATTTGCTCCATTATCGATGTTCTAATACTTCCTACAAATAAGACATAAAATATACTACAAAATACATTAAATGGCTCGAAACATAACCAAATAATAGGCTAAGGATGTCGGAATAAGTCGGTATAAACCACACTTATCAATTTCACTCTCAGAATTATAGAATTAATTACTCAAAGTATTCGTCCATTGATATAGTCATTACCTATGCAATGATCTTCCATGTGAGATTCGTAAAGGAGTTAGGTATAAAATCTGTTAACCTCTCCAATTACATCTTTATCCTTGACTTCTATTAGTTCTCAAGTGAACAATTAATTCATAACTTTTATGAATTTACGCACTAATTGTTGCGATTCACCGATCACTTTAGAAGATTTGAGGAAAAACCGAATTGCTATCTATTACTTTCAAAAAATAGATTACAAGTTTACAACTAGAAACTTAACAAAAAACCTCACACACTCTCTCTGTATTTTCTACACTCTTTGGGATGATTTTCACAAAACTATGGTGCTCCTTTTATAGTTGCCAAAACGTGTTGCCAGCTTCTTCAACACGTTTTGATTTTCCAGCTTCTTCAACAAGTTTTGCTTTTGCCAGCTTCTTCAACAAGTTTTGTTTTTGCCAGCTTCTTCAACAAGTTTTACTTTTGCTTGCTGCTCCAACAAATCTCCCCCTCGGTGAAAATTTGCCCTAAAATCTGAGCCGACCATCAATCATCCAAACCGGATCCTCAAAAGGATCCTCCCCTGACTGCATCTTTATGACTGCCTACGTACCCTGAGTTGGGATCAAGCCAATCATAGTTCTCTGAATCTCCCCACTCTGACTATGTGGAGAGTTTTGTCATCCCGGCTATGTCTCTGCACAACTCTAGATTGTCCCGAGTAACCATATTTGTTAACATGTTTGCTGGATTCTCATCTGTATGGATCTTCACAGTCTCAGAAGTTGTTGATCCATCACCTCGCGTATCCAGTGATAGCGAATATCAATGTGCTTCGTCTGGGAGTGATACATTGAGTTTTTGCTCAAGTCCAGAGCACTCTGACTGTCACAATGTATCTTGTAATCTGTCTGCTTGATCCCTAACTCTTAGAGAAAATGTTTTAGCCACAACATTTCATTTCCTGCCTCAGCTATGGCAATGTACTCAGCCTCTGTTGTGGATAAAGCAATACACCTCTGCAATCTTGATTGCCATGACACAGCTCCCCCTGCAAAAGTGTAGATGAATCCTGATGTAGATTTCCTACCATCAAGATCTCCTGCCATATCTGAATCTGTATAGCCTTCCAAGATCGGATCAGCTCCCCTGTAACACAGACGAAACTTCGTTGTACCCTTGAGGTACCTGAGAATCCATTTGACTGCCTCACAGTGTTGTTTTCCAGGGTTAGAGAGAAAACGGCTCACTACACACACTGCGTGTGCAATATCTGGCCTGGTACATACCATTGCATACATTAGGCTTCCAACAGCTGAAGAATATGGTATTGTTGACATTTCCTCTATCTTTTTCTTGGATGAGGGGCATGAACTCTTGCTCATTTTGAAATGGTGCGCTAGCGGAACGCTGACTGGTTTGGCTTTATGTATATCAAACCTTCTGATTACCCGTTCAATATACCTTTCATGTGAAAGCGACAACTTCTTGTTCTGTCTGTCACGAACAATCTCCATTCCCAAAATCTGTTGAGCTGGTCCTAAGTCTTTCATGTCGAAAGCCTTGGAGAGTTCCTTCTTCAGCTGGCTGATCTTCATTGCTTCTTGTCCAACAATCAACATGTCACCTACATATAGTAGAAGAGCAACGAAATTTCCATCTGGAAACCTCTGAATGTATACATATGATCTGCTGCAGTTCTTTTGTAGCCTTGACCCACCATGAATGAGTCGAACTTCTTGTACCACTGCCTCGGTGCTTGCTTGAGCCCGTACAAGCTCTTTTTCAGCTTGCAAACAAAGTTTTCTTTTCCTGAAACCTTGAATCCTTCTGGCTGCTCCATATATATTTCTTCATTCAAATCACCATGAAGAAATGTTGTTTTAACATCCATCTGTTCAAGCTCCAAGTTCAACCTGGCTACCAATCCTAGGATAACTCTAATTGAAGCCATTTTTACCACTGGTGAAAATATCTCATCAAAGTAAATTCCTTTTTTCTGTAGGAATCCTTTGACAACTAGCCGAGCTTTGTGTTTCACCACTTTCTCGCTGCCATCTTTCTTGAGCTTGAATACCCATTTATTTTTCAGTGCCTTCATTCCATGTGGGAGCTTGACTATCTCATAAGTGTTGTTCTTCTGCAGAGATTTCATCTCATCCTACATTGCGTGCAGCCATTTGTCTTTGTCTTTATGAGATACAGCTTCGTTGAAGGTTTCTGGCCCCCCTCTCGTCAGTAAGCAGAATGTATTCTGATCCTGAGTATCTGGCTGTTGGAATCCGGCCTCGCTCAGATCTTCGTACTGGAGGTTCTGGCTGTCTGTTGTCATCCGGATCTGTGGATAATCCTGAAGCCTCTGATGGAGCAGGCTGCAGCTCCCCCTGCTCAACACCTACTTCCTCATCCAGTTCTGCTTCTGGTATGTCTTGCACCCCATCATCATCTGTGGCCATTGGTGTTGGTGTTGGGGTTGTGTCTGGATTTGCATCGGTATTTTCGGCACTGATTTTAGAAGACATCGTAGGTTTTTCAATGTCTTTTATTGTATGGTCTTCAAGAAACACTACATCTCTGCTTCTGATGACCTTCTTTTCCTTCGGGTCCCATAGCTGTATCCAAATTTCTCGTCTTCATAGCCTATGAAGATGCATGGAGTAGTCATTGCATCGAGCTTCTGCCTGAGCTCCTTGGATACATATGCAAATGCTAAACATCCGAATATTCTGAGGTGAGAATATGAGGGATTCTTACCAGACCACACTTTCTCCAGATTCTCGAAGGTCAACGGTACAGATGGTGATCTGTTGATCAGGTAGCAGGCGGAACGAACATCTTCTCCCCAGAATGGCTTTGGCAGCTTAGTCATATTAATCATGCTTTTGACTTTCTCCATAATGGTGTGGTTCATCCTTTCAGCGACACCATTGTGTTGTGGGGTGCGTGGAACAGTCCTCTCATGTCGAATGTCGTGGCTTCCGCAGTAGGCATCGAACTCCCTAGAAGTGTATTCGCCTTCATTGTCTGTGCGAAGGCACTTCAGTTTTTTCTCTGTTTCACGCTCGACCATGGCATGGAACAGTTTGAAATAGTCCATGACCTGATCCTTTGTTTTCAGAAAATACACCCATACTTTCCGAGAAGCATCTTCAATAAAAGTCAGAAAATATTTATTACCGCCTAGTGAGTTTACCTCCAAGGGACCACATACATCAGAGTACACCAGACTGAGTAACTCTGATTTCTTTGTATAAGAGAAATTGAAAGAGACTCTGTGTTGCTTACCGAATAGACAGTGATTGCAAGGATCCAGAGCAGCATTTTTGGAGACAGAGATTAGATCCTTCTTTGTCAAGGTAGACAACCCTCTTTCACTCATGTGACCGAGTCTCTGGTGCCACAGATTCTGAGAAGCCTCCGGTTCAACTACATTAGGCTTTCTGCACAAATCTTCACATGAGTTTTGTATAAGGTTCCACAGATATGTCCTCGGGCGATGACCATGACACCTTTTATCATCCTCCAAGTGTCGTTGCTGAAGTGGCTAGCATAGCCTTGTTTGTCAAGGGCTACCCCCGAGAGTAAGTTGAGATCAAGTTCTGGAACATGTCTGACCTCCTTCAGGGTTATTGTATACCCTGCATTTGTCCGCAATTGTATTTCACCAATTCCTACTATCTGAGAAGAACTGGTATTCCCCATCTTCACTGCTCCAAAGTCTCCTACTTTGTATGTTGTGAAGAAATCCCCGTGAGGAGTGACGTGATAGGATGCTGCAGTATCCACCACCACTCGACATCCTGAGTTGCGGTGTGAAGGCATGCTTCTTCCTGGCCGGAGCATATAGCTACATCTACAGTGGTAACTACTAGTGTCTCTCCGCATCATTCTTCTTCTGCTGGTTATTGCCTTGTCCCTGCTCCCGTTGCAGTTTCCGACAATTTTTCTTCAAGTGGCCTTCTATGCCACAGTGGAAGCACTTGTATGTCTTTTTCCTGTCCTTGGATCTGCCCCTGCTTTTGCTTCTGCCTCTCCTCCCACCTTGATGTTTCTCATGTTGTCTTCCTCGCTGCTCCGAGACAAGGGCTTCTGTTTGATCTGAGCCCACGTCTTTTCTTCTGGCTTCTTCATTTGACAGGACATCATTTACCATAGGCATGGTAAGTTTGCCTCCTGGAGCTGAGTTGCTGAGAGTAACCACCAGAGTCTCCCGCTATCAGGAATAGAACTGAGTAGCAAGAGGGCTTGAACTTCGTCTGCCAGTTCATGTCTACTGCAGACAATTGGTTCACCAAGCTTTGGAACTCGTTGGTGTGTTCTGAAACGGAAGTTCCACTCCGTAGCTTCAGGTTCACCAAACGCCTCATGATTAAGGCTTTATTCTGAGCTGTTTTGGCCTGGAACATGTCTTCCAATTTCCTCCACATTTCATAAGCATCTGTGTCCTGTGCTACATGGTGGAAGACACTGTGACCGATCCACTGCCTAATCTGACCCAAAGTTCTGTTGTTGAGTTTATTCCAGTCATACTCCTTAACAGACTCTGGTTTCACTCCCTTCAACTCGATGACATCAAACAGATCTTTACAATGAAAAAAATCTATCATCTGAGGTCTCCAGAGGGAGTAATTAGTTGCAACCAGTTTAATCATTGCACCAGAATGGGAATCTTCCATTTCCATTTTAAGTTTTAAAGTTTAAAATGAAAATAGCTAAAATCGAAGCTGAATTTCACAAATTCGATGTCACGTTGCGTCCAGAACGGTCGAAAATGGTGGAATAGACACTTTGTTGGTCTAAATCTGACATAGAGGCTGATTTGTAAATTCATAAAGCTTTGGGGTAAAACTGTAAATTTCAAGACTTCAGGGGGCTAAATGAAATTTACCAGGCTACTGACGTGGCGGATTCGTGGCGCTGACGTGGCAAGTTGATGTGGCAGGTTCGCTGACGTGGCGCTGACTAGGCGCTGACCGGGCTCGTCTTCAACCTTGGGAGCGCGTGCGGCTCATGGTGCGCGTGGGAGCGCGTGAAGACTGCACTGGTCAGCGCGTACGGCGCGTGCGGAGGCTGTGGAAGTCGGTTCGGTCGCCGGAAAATATCACCGTGCTCGTCTCTCCGTGAACTAGCTGATGGTATCTCAAAATTAATTTTTGACAACTTTCGTCGGAACCGATTTTCCGATCGGAAGCTTTGTTACTCGGTTTTACGATCCCAAAGAACAACTGAAGCTCATGATACCACTTCTTGCGATTCACCGATCACTTTAGAAGATTTGAGGAAAACCGAATTGCTATCTATTACTTTCAAGAATAGATTACAAGTTTACAACTAGAAACTTAACAAAAAACCTCACACACTCTCTCTGTATTTTCTACACTCTTTGGGATGATTTTCACAAAACTATGGTGCTCCTTTTATAGTTGCCAAAACGTGTTGCCAGCTTCTTCAACATGTTTTCATTTTTCCAGCTTCTTCAACAAGTTTTGCTTTTGCCAGCTTCTTCAACAAGTTTCGCTTTTGCTTGCTGACTCCAACACTAATTGCTCAGGTCCTGAACTAACAAACAAGAGAATCTTATTAACAGATTTCATTGCATCAGGTTAGCATTCCCAACTATTCATTCAACTTATTCTCAAAATACAAGGTTTACGAAATGTAATAAATACAAAATCATACCGAGTAAATTAAAGAATAAATTAATATGATATAAGAGTCTGCTAAATACAATGAATTAAGATCATCACATATATGACCATCATTATGATAAAATTGATGTTCTTTATTTAACGAAAATTATTAGAACTTTTCAATTTATATAAAATACATTCATTTCTACGTCTTTACATAATATAGTTTGGATAGAATTATATCATTCATAAGAGATTGAACTATATTTATGACTTCAGATTTTGAAGAATCACAACTTCAATTCATAGTCATGGACAAATTTTGATTATTACTCTTTAAATTTTATCCATGCATATATGTATGTAACATTTTACATATAGACATATATATTTAATTTAAAGCTACATAAATAATCACGGAATTTTTATGAATTTTATAAAGCAAATCAAAATACATACATGAAATAAAATCGAATCATAAATTTATTAATCAATCATATTTCAAACACATTTATTTGTCGGACATAAAAATCTCAATACTATTATGTTTTATAATATAGATATATACAGTTCTAACAACTATATTTAGCTGTAGGTTTCTGAAAATTCGGGGTTATCATAAGTTCTGACCCTATGCGGAATTACAGACAATAAGCAGGACAAGTCCAGTTACTGCTACTATGGAATTGCAACAGGCAATTAACAGGCAACCACAACAATAAAATCCACAATATTAATTCAGTACAAATAATAAATTGCGGAAAATAAAATCAATCACACAAAATTCAACACAATGATTTTGGTGACGAAGTGGAAAACTCTTCCGAGTAAAAAACCACTCCGGGTATAGGCTACCACCCGAATCAAATATATCGAGAAAAACTTACAGCGATGGTCAAGACCTATGGTGGCAACTCCACCGACTCAAGTACCTCAATACTGCAAGAACTCAAGGCACTCCTCAAGCCCACGACCCAAGGTTTTCTTCAGAACCTCTGAAGTCTCTGAGTAGATTATATCACCAATGACGCCGGAACTCCGACTACCAAACTTCCTCCTAAAGAACTCTAAAGGATTAGGGAATTTGGGTTAAGTTGTGTTGAAGGTTTATCAAAGAATGGATTTCACACCATTAACAAAGAAGACATAAGATTCAAATAGTCTTCAAGGTGAAATCAAAGAGAGTTGAAAGCTTTGAGAGTATTTGGCTCAAGAGAAATATGCTTCAACTATGAGAATGGCGGCTAAGGGTTATATTTATAGGTAGGGTGAAAACCTAGGGTTTTGCAGGCCAAAAACGCGTTCAGATCGCAGTCGCGTTCGAACACTTACTAGAACGCTACACGAACGCGCCCTTTCTGTGAAGACTCGTTCGAACGTCAATCGAACGCACAACGAACGTGAGCTCTCTGGAATGCTCCCGTTCGAACCCCACAAGAACGTGCCTCGAACGTTTGCTCTCTGGAATGCTCCCGTTCGAACCCAATAAAGAACGTGCCACTAACGCCACACGTTCGAACCCACAAACGAACGCAGCACTAACGCCAATCGTTCGAACACTGCAACGAACGCACCACGAACGCATGTCTGATGCACAGCAGCCAGAAACCAGTCCAATTGCACAAAGATCTTCATGAAAGATTACAACTCAATTGAACTTGTTTTGTCACGGATACATGCCAATAAAAAATGTGCTAACAATCTCCCCATTTGGCATTCCGTGACAAAACACTACCTAATACAAAGACTACGGTAATAGACCCAAAAAGCAAATAGTCAACTGTCAACCATCAAAACAGTGACTTATTACAAATGGACTCGATCTAACACCTAACAAAGTAGTCTTGAAAGTAATGCCACCGCAGCAACATACATGCTACCTGAAACATCCACAAACAACAATATACCGTGAAAAGCATTGGGATAATCAAGTAAACCATAAAGCAGGTAAAAATCTCATGCATGTACAAGTAGAAATCTTTTTCCCCCTTAATCTTAACTCCCCCTTAAAACGGAGATATCTAAAGGATATTCTACGGCTCCCTCCTATATATTAAGGCTCTCCCCTTAATATATTACTCTCCCCCTTTTTGCCACGAAATGACAAAGGGTAAAAGAAACATGAAAAATAACAGGAGAACAGGAGACAACACATGCAAGAGCATAAACAAACAGGAAATACTCCCCCACACTAACAGGCACATATAGTTAGCAAAATAACACACGGGAAGCAAACCAAAAACTCAGAAAAATGCACAGGAAAAGAGTTGGTATGCAATAACATGAAGCACACACAGACACATACTGAGATAAATAAAAATCCTGTCAAAAACTGACTGAAACAGCATTTCAAGCTGAGACAATGATACCCAGTCAGTATTCAGCTGTTTATGACATGAAACAATATGCATCATTTTAAAAGTGGCTAAATACAACACTTATGCATATGACATAAACACCAAAGCATAGAAAGCACTTGCGTGAAAAATAAAGTGCACAACAAATCAAGGCTTAAGACCTTATTTTATGAGCTGGACACAGCCAAAGAAATCCATCTCTAAACAAACCAAGTCCACAAAATAAGTGTTCAAACCCAGCACCACTAGGACCTGAAAATAAGCAACATTGGTTGCATGTTATATTATTTACCCCAGAAATATCATGAGCTCATTTTTAATAACTCTTTCGAGTGAAGGGTTTTTGCCCTTATCTTTTGAATTTGGCCATTTCGACTCTTTTGCACTTGAGTCTCATTTTTCTTTTGAAATTTATTTCTTTTTACTTTTACAAAAGGGGATAGCAAGGTCATCTAGTCAAAGGTCACACTATTCAGTAAACAAAGTATGGTAGAAATTAGATTGCCAGTCCAAAAACTCATACATGCGACCAAGCCTTGATAAAATAAAAACGTGTATGTGTAGGTGCAAGCACAGGATATACCAAAGGTTTTTATCACACACACTCATGTATATAGAGCATCAAGAAAAATAACAGCATATCATACATGCATAATCATATATCCCACATACCAGGATCACACATGCTATTCATGCTCTAACAAGCCATTAAAATATTTTTGGTCTTTTTCAAAATATATAATTTTTTTTTGATTTTTCAGT
>SKCR01032421.1:0-21554 GCA_019454045.1 Zanthoxylum bungeanum
GAGTCTTAGCTGCAAGAAATATGCACTTAATATATGGCAGAGGCAATCTTGGATTAATGGGGATCGTTTCAAAGGCTGTACAGGAAGGAGGCAGTCATGTTTTGGGAATCATCCCAAAACCCTTGGCAGAGGCAAATCTTATTGGTTCATCAAACGGAGAGGAACTGATCGTGCCAGGTATGTCTGAACGATTGGTAGAAATGATTAATCGTGCTAATGCTTTTATTGCTTTGCCAGGTGGCTTGGGCACATTGGAGGAAATTTTTATAGTTCTATCTTGGGCGAACCTGAATATACACCAGAAACCGCTTGGACTGCTCAACGTTGATGGATTTTATGATTTTCTTTGTGTGTTTCTTGATGATGCACGGAGGAATGGGTTCATATCAAAACCTTTAAAAGAACTTCTATTTACTGCCAGAACCGCTCCGGATCTAATTGACCAACTCATAGCATATGAACCACAAATTGACCCTATCATTTCAAAGATAAATTGGTCTGGGGACGATCGTGGTAAGAGACGTCGGGTTAATCTGGATCTTAACCTTTAAATTCCTGTAGAATTTCAGTTAACCAGGTATTATCGTCTAAACTCTTCTTCTACTATTTAAGACATTGGGGACAATGTCTCATTTAGGTTTGGGGGAGGGAATTAACTGATTAATATCTTGTTTTTAGTTGTATGTTGTTTTTATTTTAAGTTCAAAATTTTTCGAAAAATACAAAAAAATTGAAAAATTTTCAAAAATTACAAAAATATTTTGCATTTTTATGTTTTTATTTTGACTAAAAAGGTGAAATTGGTAAGAGATAGCCGAGTAAGGAATTTCCACTCCTGAGACGTATCTCAAACCTAATTCGAAACAAGTTAATTTTTGTTTATTTCATTTTGAATTATTTAATTTGTAAATGCTCCTTAAAACGGACTAAAATGGATCTTCATATGCTCAATTGATAGATATTATCAACATACATGGTAACATACAGACATGAACTAAAATTGAAAAGTTTGTAATATTCAGTGCTCTAGTTTAATTGGAAGAAGCATCTTAAAAAAGCAATGGAGTAAAAAAAAAAAAAAAAAAAAAAAAAAAAAAAACGTCTGAGATCCGAGTTATTAAGTCTGTAAGGGTGTTTTAACACCTAGTGCCCTAAAACCAACTGGTTTGGGAGTCACTGGCCCAACACTCGCTACATGGATCAAGGATGTTGCAAAAATATTTATATCTAATGTCTGGGTAATTAAGTCCGTAGGGGTGTCTTAACACCTGGTGCCCTAAAGCCAACTGGTTTGGGAGTCACCGACCCAACACTCGTTACATAGATGGAAGATATTGTATATAAATAAAAAATAGTGAAAAAAAAAATCAAAGAAAAAAATCAGAAAAATGAGAAAAATTATTCCATTGCTACCAAAAGGTGTGTTAAATCTGATAGAACTTTAGGACAAAAATATTACTCTCTCCACTGCACTTATGAATGTTGTGGGAAAAAATGAGATGTTTAATATTTTGTTGGCTGTGTATATGAAGAATGGTAAAATAATCGGAGAATTTACTTATTCGGTAATTTAGAATGAAACCAAACAACTAGTAACTTGGAGTAAAAGTTTCACCTGATTAGTCACTAACATCTTTATTCTCTTTTCGCTTGTCTTTTGCTTTTGTGTGCATTAGTTTTATACCTGTTTACTTTTGTAAAATGTTTGTGGGTATCATTGCTGTAAACCCTCACGAGACTACAACTCGTCCACTAGGGACACCTAGGGGTTTAAAGGCTTGTTGCATACGCTAAATGCAACCGTGATCCCTACGAAAGTGGCTTAGTTAATTTTAATTTTATTTATTATTTTGCTCGAGGACTAGCAAAATGTTAGGTTTGGGGGTGTGATGAGCGGAAAATATCAATATTTCCGCCCCTTTTACTTAATATTTTGTTTAGTTTCTCGGGTTTGATGAACGTTTTGATATGTTTTATTTTATTTTGCAGATAAAATAATATCGGGACTCAATGAAATCATTTAGGACGAAATGTGGGTCAATTAAGGGCAATTATTGGATTTGATATATTAATTTTGGAGATTGGAAACTTGAAAGGGCGTTTTTGACGAAGTGCAGTTTTGGAAATTCCAGTTTTGCGCATCTGTTGTATTTTGGGCATAACTTCTTACTCAGATATCGGATTGGGCTGATTCAAGTTCCAGATTAAAGAAGACTCCAAGATCTACAACTTTGAAATAGAAAATATTTTCAAATTCTGATGATTTCATGACCGAAATTGATGAACCATCCAGAAGTGTGTGGAGTGTAATTATTAAAAGTCATTATCAATCATTTTCAAAGCAAAATATTAATTAATAAATAATTAATAAAAATTATCAAATCACCACCAAACAAGATAAGAAATTAGTGGAGCAATAATGGATTTGGTGGAGCAATTAGATAAGCAATTAGTGGAGCAATTAATAATTTATTTGTGGATGATTTGATGGTGGCAAAATTTTGCCTATAAATACCAAGCCATTTCATTTGTAAAATTCATACTTTCTTCTAAGGAATTCCTTAAGAATACTAAGAAGATTGTATCTTGTTTGTTTATTTACAGCTTTCAGTAATTAATTTTCGTTTTCGCACTTTCTTTTCTTTACTTTTCAGTTTTTACTTTCCGCAATTTACTTTTACGCACAGTACTTTTCTTTCTTTAATTTTCAGTTTTTACTTTTTAGTAATTTACTTTCATTCAGCAATTTACTTTTCACAGCAATTTACTTTCAGCAATTTACTTTCAGTAATTTACTTTCAGCATTTAATTTTCAGTATTTAATTTTCAGTATTTTACTTTATGTCTTTTATTTTATTTAAGTTTTTTTTTTTTACTACCCGTAAATATGTGTCGTAACTAAGCCAGTTATCTGGGGTTGTGATGAAATCAAATATCACCACCGTTTTATAAGGGTTAGATTATAGCTTGGGTAATATAAAGATTTATTTATTGAGTCTTAATTAATGCTTTTTCATTAACTGGCCATTAATAAAATTGATCCGGTAAATCTAAAATGAACTAGACATAGGGATTTTAGGTTTCAGCCTTAGACTCAATAGCCCACGATCTTCCTTGAGGATAGATAACCCTTTAATAGATTTCCTTACAGGATAGGAATATACCTGTCAGGCGGGGGGTAGCCATAATTGGAACTTAATCTTAATGAATCCAGATAATTTGGTTGACATAGACATATGGTTCAATTGGGTTAAACTGGGTATTTGTGTCTGACCATCGACAGAGGCTTACACATAATTTAGTGTTCCAGGTTAATAAATCAATATGTACCCAACTATAAGATAACCACTTCATCTTTAAAATGATATTGGAAGAAATCACAACCCTGGATAGTTTTTATAAATTTGGATTTTTCTCAACCTACTTTTAAGCAATTTTATTTACTTGTTTTAAATTAGAATCATCGTCATTTCAAATCAATCAATCAAACAACCTGTTAGATACTGGTAATCAGTTGGCCCCATAAATTAATAACAAAAAGGTTTTAAGTCCTCGTGGGATCGATACTTTTTATACTACTTGAACGATACGTGCGCTTGCGTTATACGTGTGTGTTTACGCCGGTCAGTAGCACTTGTGATTCTTAGACTTGAGATGCCATTGTGGGCACATGAGACATCTTCTACACTTAGACGGCAGTCACGTCACCGATCTATTTAGATCAGACCTCCGCCTGTTCGTTGGGTGTAGATAGATCCTCAGGGTGTCCTATGTGTATCAAGATAGGATCCGTCAGTTCTGTGTACCAGAGCATAGGTAGTCCATATGATTAGCAATCAGATAAAACCATGGGCCCGTGGTAAGTTTAGAAGCTAGTTCTAAACATTCTTTTTGAGATTGCTAATAGAATAGTCGACTGGATGGTCCCGATAGAGATTTGACGTTTACATCTATATCTCTGGGATTTATCCGGATACCTGTGACGGAGGAATTATACATTTGCGATGACCTCGACCTGTATGGTTCAGCGAGATTATCCGTGATCGTCATAATCTACGGGTGGATAGATTATGGACACGAAATTAGATTTTGTGACGGATATACCTGAACCTAGAGAGTCTCAATAATGAAACATACTCGTTGAGCACTAGAGCAACATAAATAAATAATATTGATTATTTATAAGTCGTTTAATGGTTAAACGCAAGATACGTGCTAAAGAGACTAGATAGTCATTTTCTTAATTATTGTGTATTACATTTAATACTTGATTAATTTAAATACACATTAATTAATAGTCAAAATGAGTTATTTGACTTATTTCCTAAATGAATATATGTTTTTATATTTAATGTAAATATTGTACATATATTTAATATATTTGTATTTGATTAATTAATTAATTATTTAATTGTTAAATGATTAAATTAATTAAAATATAAATATATGTTAGGATAATTAAAGTAAATGACATTAGTTGCATTTGTTGACCAAGATAAATATCTAATAAAGTAGTTTATAAGATATTTGTGCAAGTTGACATTATGATAATTGAAATGAAAATGAAATTACAATTTCTTGAATTTGGCTTAGATTTTCGGCCAAGGTGTAAATGTTGCAAGTATAAATTGTTTTTCATTTCATTTAATTGTAAACCTAATACACATTTCACAAAAGAAAACACCATTGAAGAAACCTTGAAGAAACTTGAGAAAGAAAAGGAAAAACCAAGGAAAGCTTGATTTTAGTAAGTTTTCTCCAACTTACTATTAGTAAGGAAAATGTTCCTTAGGATCTAGGCTTTCATATATGATATCCTTAGGTTATTTCTTTCTTTGTTCTTTGTGTTTTTGTTGATGGAAAGTTTGGTGAAGTTGTAAAGCATGTATGATGAAGAAAGGATGTAACTATTGTAGTTATATGTATTCTTTTAAGGTTTATGAAACCATGTTGCTATTCTAGAGTTGTTGACCCACTCTTAAATGACCTAGATTTGATCTTGAGTTGTTTCATTGTGTTGAGACTTGAATTAGATGAAAGATTGATGATTGAAACATTTGATTTAATGTAAATGGCCTAATTTGTCCAATTTGTGGAAATTGAAAAATTAGGGTTTATAACCTATTCTAAATTTGGGGGTTTTGAGATATGTTGAGCATTTGGGTGTGTATATGATGCATGCAAAGTTTCATGTTGATTGGATTTCATTTGGATGAGCTTTGAAGCATGAAATGACCAAATGGTCAACATTGGCACCAATTGAGTGCTCTCGGCTTTGAGAGAAATTTTGGGAATTTTGGTTGCTTTGGTGTTTTGATGTTTTGAACATCATAAGTTCATCTTAGAAATGATTTAGAATCATTCAAAATTGATTGGATCAATTTCGGACACTAAAACGGACAAAAATACAAAGTAATGGTATTTCGATAAATTCACTTAAAATTGTTTTATTGAATTTACTTTCATAATTTGATTATTGGAACATTAATAAATATGTTTATTTAATTTATCCGAGAAAAAGTTTTGAAATCTGAAAATCGGATTTTCACCGCTTCCGCTGCGTTACCGGATTCACCCCCTAAATAACCCCTTCAATGCCATCATGTTAAAAAGCGGTACTGAAATCAACAAAGATGTTGGAGTCAAAACAGCTGCTGAGGAAGTTCCAAAAGAAACAAAGCAACAGATGGAGGAAAAAGAAGCAAAAGAAAAAGAACAGATCACTCCACCTCCACATTTTCCTCAACGTCTTCAAAAGAACAAATTGGACAAGCAGTTTTCTCGGTTCCTGGAGATCTTCAAAAAACTGCATATCAACATTCCATTTGCAGAAGCGTTGGAACAAATGCCCACCTATGCCAAATTCATGAAAGATATTCTTTCACGAAAACGGAGATTGGGAGATTACGAGACAGTAGCATTAACAGAAGAATGCAGTGCCATCATTCAGAGGAAACTTCCCCCGAAGTTGAAAGATCCTGGCAGTTTCACTGTTCCTTGCGTCATAGGAGAACATAACTTTGGTAAGGCTTTGTGTGATTTAGGTGCGAGTGTTAACTTGATGCCTTTTTCTATTTTCAGGAAATTACAGATTGGAGAAACAATGCCAACTTCAGTCTCACTGCAACTTGCTGATAGAACGCTCGTATTTCCAAGAGGCGTAGTTGAGGATGTGCTGGTCAAGGTTGAAAAATTCATTTTCCCAGCATATTTTATTGTCCTTGATATGGAGGAAGACGCAGACGTGCCAATCATCCTTGGGAGACCATTCTTGGCTACAGGTCGAACCATTATTGATGTACAAAAAGGAGAACTAACCATGAGGGTACAAGACCAAGAAGTAACATTCAATGTTTTCAAGGCCATGAATTTCCCAGATGATGAAAAGAAGGAGGAATATTTTAGACTCGATGTGATACACAGTACTATTCAGAACTCCAATGCAATGCAAAGTTCTACTGATAAACTTAAAACATGTCAATTGCCTGTAGAGTCTAAAGATAAAGCGTCTTTTGCACTGAAAGAGCCAATTCTTGCACTACAAGCAACAGAAGAGAAAAAGTTCCACCAGCTCAACGAATTGGAGGAATTTCACAATCAGCCTTTTGAAGATGCCAAATTGTACAAAGAAAAAGGCAAGAAAAGACATGATGAGAAGTTAGTGCGCATACAACTGGAACTAGGGCAGAAGGTACTGTTAAACAAATCAAGGGTGAAATTCTTCCCATGGAAGCTAAAATCACGGTGGTCAGGTCCATTTGTGATCACCAAAGTTTTACCAAATAGAGCCGTTGAGATACATGATCCTGACGCTAACAAAATTTCAAGGTTAAAAACAAGCGTGTCAAGCACTACTGGGGAGAATCGTCGTGTGACGTCAGCAAAAAAAAGTGTCACATTTTCAGATCCAGCTTAACGTTCGAGAAGCCAAGTCTGGCTGACGACTTTAAACTTAGCGCTAGCATGGAGGCAACCCATGCAATTTGTGTATATATTGTGATTTGGTGGTTTTTATTTTTGTGTGTTTAATTTTTGCAGGTTTAGTCATTTCAAGATGGAAGAAGCTCTCGCAAATCTTCGCAAGCAATTTCATTCTCTCCCTCAAAAATCTCTGATGAAAGTTTACAAAGCTCGCTTGGAACGAATGAGACTACTGACGATCCATGGTATTCCTAATGATATTCGTTGGGTAATTGAAGCACGAGTCCGATTGGCAGGTGAGTCTTCTGACTCTTTTATTTCACATCTGCCTGGTTTAGGAAGAAGCACATATGCAAAGAAACGTAGAGCTAAGCAAATGGGTGTTTGTTTCAAATGTGCACGATTTAATTGCAACACTCGTTGTCGTTCTTTAGGAATGGTGTCTGATAATCGCGAAGACAAAATTAAATTCATTAGGGATGGCTTGAGTAAGGAGTCTTTAGATAAATATCTTCAACTCTTGAGACGCATCCCAGTGGATATATTCACATTGCCATTCGCAAATTACATACACAATTCAAAAAGAAAGACAACAATTAAGTCTTGGGAATCTGACTCAAAAAGACCCTGTTTGCCAATTTATAAGAAAATTGGATGGGAAGCTTGTCCCTGACGCATAGACGTCAATCAAGCCGTTACTTTTCTTGTAAATATTATATCTCTTTGTCTTTTCTTAATAATTGTGATTTGTTTTGTTGTTTTCTTTTATTTCTCCGACAGGATCCGGACCTTTTTGACTATCACGATATTATTTCGCTACTAATCGTCCTCTGGAAGATACTTGTGCTATTTTTACTCACCCTTTTCAGGTACTATAAATTCACCGTCATTGCACTTTTGAAGGCATCCAGAGTTGAGAAAGAAACACATAAAAAAAATGGAAGCTACTTCAAGAAGACGAGTTGAAAATATCTGTGTGTTTTGCGGTACTAGTGTTGGTACTAAGCCACACTACGTAGAAGCAGCACAAGAATTGGGTCGAGTCTTAGCTGCAAGAAATATGCACTTAATATATGGCGGAGGCAATCTCGGACTTATGGGGATCGTTTCAAAGGCTGTACAAGAAGGAGGCAGTCACGTTTTGGGAATCATCCCAAAACCCTTGGCAGAGGAAAATCTTATTGGATCATCAAACGGAGAGGAACTGATCGTGCCAGGTATGTCTGAACGATTGGTAGAAATGATTAACCGTGCTGATGCTTTTATCGCTTTGCCAGGTGGCTTGGGCACATTGGAGGAAATTTTTATAGTACTATCTTGGGCGAACCTGAACATACATCAGAAACCGCTTGGATTGCTCAATGTTGATGGGTTTTATGATTTTCTTTGTGTGTTTCTTGATGATGCCCGAAGAAATGGGTTCGTGTCAAAATCTATGAAAGAACTCATCTTCACTGCCAGAACTGCTCCGGATCTAATAGACCAACTCATAGCCTATGAACCACAAGTTGACCATATTCTTTCAAAGATAAATTGGTCCGAGGACGATCGTGGTAAGAGGCGTAAGATTAATCTGGATCTTAACCTTTAATTTTCCTGTAGATTTTTAGCTAACCAGGTACGACCTTCTTAACTCTCCTATTACTGTTTAAGACATTAGGGACAATGTCTCATTTAGGTTTGGGGGAGGAAATTAGTTGATTAGTACCTTGTTTTTTTTAGTTTGTATGTTGTTTTTATTTTTAGTCCTAAATTTTTTTCGAAAAATACAAAAAAAATTGAAAAATTTTCAAAAAAATTACAAATATATTTTGAGTTTTTGTATTTTTAATTTGACTAAAAAAAAGTGAAATTGGTAAGAGATAGTCGAGTAAGGAGTTTCCATTCCTGAGACGTATCTCAAACCTATTTCGAAACAAGTTAATTTTTGTTTATTTCCTTTTGAATTATTTAATTTGTGAATTCTCCATAAATCTGACTAAAATGGATCTTCATATGCTCCGTTGGCAGGTATTAACAACATATATAGTAACATACGGACTTGAGCTAAAATTGAAAAGTTTGTAATATTCAGTGCTCTAGTTTAATTGGAGGAAACATCTCAAAAAGCAATGGAGTAAAAAAAAAAAAAAAAACTTCTGAGAATCACGAGGATTAGTATTAAGTAGGTGTGTTTTATAACACCTAGTGCCCTAAAACCAACTGGTTTGGGAGTCACTGGCCCAAAGCTCGTTACATGGATCAAGAGCTGCATGATATATATATATCTGAAGTCTGGGTAATTAAGTCCGTAGGGGTGTCTTAACACCTGGTGCCCTAAAGCCAACTGGTTTGGGAGCCACCGACCCAACACTCGTTACATAGATGAATAGATATGTATAAATAAAAAATAGAAAAGTGAAAAATCAAAAAAAAAAATCAGAAAATGAGAAAAATTATTCCATTGCTGCAAAAAAAGTGTGAAATTGATAGAACTTTATGACAAAAATATTACTCTCTTATCAACTGCACTTATGACTGTTGTGGGCAAAAATGAGTTGATTAATATTTTTTGTTGCTGTGTATATGGAGAATGGTAAAAACAATCGGAGAATTTACTTATTCAGTAATTTAAAATAAAACAAAACAACTAGTAACTTGGAGTAGAAGTTTCACCTGATTAGTCACTAACATCTTTATTCTATTTTCTCTTGTCTTTTTGCTTTTGTGTGCATTAGTTTTAACTAACTTTTTACTTTTGTAAAAATGTTTGTGGGTATCATTGCTGTAAATCCTCACGAGACTACAACTCGTCCACTAGGGACACCTAGGGGTTTAAAGGCTTGTTGCATACGCTAAATGCAATCGTGATCCCTACGAAAGTGGCTTAGTTAATTTATTTATTTATTTTATTTTATGTTTTGCTCGAGGACTAGCAAAATGTTAGGTTTGGGGGTGTGATGAGTGATATTTATATCAATATTTCCCACTCATTTAACCTAATATTTTGTATAGTTTCTTGAGTTTTGTGAACGTTTTGATGTATTTTGTGTTATTTTGTAGATAAATAAAGTTTGGAAGCATTGGAGGCAATTTGGGGCAAAAACGGACAAAAATGCGTCAACAGAGATATTTTGGTCTTTTGGCGTCGCGACGTCTAAAATACGCCGAACAGTGCTAACGTGCGCCGGGTCCACAAATCAGAATCTGAGAAAAGTTTGACTTTGCTAAAATGCGCCGTGCCACGTGTCACCATCACAGCCGACCTGCTAACGTGCGCCGTGCCACGTGTCATCATCATATGCTGCCGACACTCAGAGTTGACACGTGTCGCCTCGTCATCAGCCATGTCATCGGTCAAAAAGTCAACTTTGCCATGTGTCACGCCACGTCATTCGCCACGTCACAAGGTCAACCAAGTCAACTTGCCACGTCAGCATCAGCCAATCACAGCGTAACACGTGTCGACACGTGTCGCAATTCTATGGTGCCAACAGTCTCTTTCCCACGTGTCGCCACGTCAGCATCAATAATTGAGTATCCTATCCTTATCTGACACGTGGCGGATAAGAATCTCAGCGACCAATCAGAAGCCGCCACGTGTCACAATAATTGAATCCCAACCACTCTGCCACGTGTCACCTTATCATCTTATCCAGAATCTTCAAACCAGCGAACCAGAGCGTGCCACGTCGACAAATCCGGCGTCACGACGCTGAGGACCTGGCGTCGCGACGCTGGATCCTACCGAGGCTTATAAATAGAGCTCGAGATTTCAGAATTCAGGGCACCACTCTCTCTCTTATAATCTTTCTAAAGAGAGAGTTTCTCTCTCTACTTTCTTTTAATTTTTAGTTTTTTAGTTTTTAGTTTTGTAATTAATTTTAATTACGTTTTGTTAATATAGTAATTTAATTTTTAATTTTTACTTTTTACAGTTTTTATTATTTACCATGAGGAGGTAACTCCCCCAGCTAGGGTGAAAGGTAATTCTTTTACTGTTACTATTTAGATTAATCTCCCTTAAAAATAATATATTCACTATTTAAAATATTGACTTAAAAAGGATACCGCCAGATTGGTCGGTTGGTAATTCATTTTAATCTGATTTAAACCTGACTAATAAAGGATACCGCCAGATTGGTCGGTTGGTAATTTAATTTTGGTTCCGCCTTTATGGCTGGTTGGACTTAATTTGACTTAATCAGGTTACCGCCTATATGGCTGGTTGGAAAAAGAATCACAAGTTTATATATTATTTTATGGGAGATATCTAAATTAGTAGTAGTAAAAGTAATTCCTTTTACCTTAGCATTTTATTTTATTGTAATTTACTTTTCAGTATTTACTTTACCGCATTTTTACTTTATGTCTTTTATTTTCAAGTTTTTACTAGCCCTAGTTATGTGTTGTAACTAAATTAGTTATCTGGGGTTGTGATGAAATCTAATATCATCGTTTTATAAGGGTTAGATTATAGCTTGGGTAATATAAAGATTTATTTATTGAGTCTTAAACTTAATGCTTTTTCATTAATTGGCCATTAATAAAATTGATCTGGTAAATCTAAAATGAACTAGACATAGGGATTTTAGGTTTCAGCCTTAGACTCAATAGCCCACGATCTTCCTTGAGGATATATAACCCTTTAATAGATTTCCTTACAGGATAGGAATATACCTGTCGGGCGGGGGTAGCCATAATTGGGACTTAAACTTAATGAATCCAGATAATTTGGTTGACATAGACATATGGTTCAATTGGGTTAAACTGGGTATTTGTGTCTGACCATCGACAGAGGCTTACATATAATTTAGTGTTCCAGGTTAATAAATCAATATATTACCCAACTTTAAGATAACCACTTCATCTTTAAAATGATATTGGAAGAAGAATCACAACCTAGATAGTTTTTAATATTGAATTTTCTTAAAACCTATTTTCGACTATTTATTTACTTGCTTTTAAATTTAGAATCGTCACCAGTTCAAATCAATCAATCAACTTGTTAGATATTAGTAATCATTTGACCTCATAAAATTAATAGTTTAGATATTAAGTCCTCGTGGGATCGATATTTTTATACTACTTGAACGATACATGCGCTTGCGTTATACGTGTGTGTTTACGCCGGTCAGGGGGACCAAAAGCAAACTTAGCAAAAGACAAATAATACGCCAATCGACAAGGAGATTTAACGTGGTTCGGCGGATCTTGGTCCGACATACGTCCACGGGCACAAAAAGGATGATACTTTTATTACTCAAACACGCTTCTCGGCTCTGCTTCTGGTTTTTTACAAGGCTGATGGTAATGATTCTGATCGTCATCATCTTCCCATTTTTTCTCCTCCCCTTTATGCACACTCTACCCTCCTATTTATAATGGTGAAGATATCAGATTCCTATTTGTACAAGAATTCCCAGTTGGAGATGGTTTCCTCTTCCTATCAGGATTCCTAGTCAAAACTACATTTACTTCCTTTATCCTACTAGGACTCTGACTCACCAGTTTTCCCCATGAAAGTAGGATAGCTTGTCATCTTATCCGCAAGAATATGGTGTCATCTTCTGGAGCATATCTCGCTATCTGGTCGGTCTTTCATGAGGTCGGTCATGATAGTCTTTTGAACTGAGAATGCTGCTGTCGATCTGATAATGCCTGGTCATCCGATCTCAAGTGGTCGGTCATCTATCATCAAGTGCTTGGTCTCTACCTGTTGGATTTATAACACTCATGTGCTCGGGTCGGCATTAATGATTTCGACCGAGAAGGGAATTACCCTTTTTACTCATGCCGTACTCCTTAAATAACATAGGTCCTGAAAACACCATCAACATCTGTCCCCTAGTTCTCGGTAACAACGAGTTTTCGAGTTGATGCCGGGAACTATAAAAAAAGATGGTGTGCCGATGAATCCGTCGGTGGTCACTTCAGGAACCGCATAGAAAAACGCATTGGCTGCAAATCTGGTCCTTCCTGCCACATTCATGTGCTTTAGTCAATGAGGATCCCGATATCTACCCGTGGAGAAAATGCTTTGCCCTTATGCTGATGACGATCGACTCGGTGGGACGTAACCCGACCCCGAATGAAGAGAGGCACTTGGACCTGGGGGGATGTTACGTCCCCAGTCCGAAGGGCTGACTCGGTGGGACGTACCATCTTTTTTATAGTTCCCGGCATCAACTCGCAAACTCGTTGTTACCGAGAACTAGGGGACAAATGTTGATGGTGTTTTCAGGACCTATGTTATTTAAGGAGTACGACGTGGGTAAAAAAGGTAATTCCCTTCTCGGTCGAAATCATTAATGCCGTCCCGAGCACATGAGTGTTATAAATCCAACAGGTAGAGACCGATCACTTGATGATAGATGACCGACCACTTGAGATCGGATGACCGGGCATTATCAGATCGACATCAGCATTCTCAGTTCAAAGGACTATCATGACCGACCTCATGAAGATCGACCAGATAGCGAGATATGCTCCAGAAGATGACACCATATTCTTGCGGATAAGATGACAAGCTATCATACTTTCACGGGGAAAAAGGAGGGTGAGTCAGAGTCCTAGTAGGATAAAGGAAGTAAATGTAGTTTTGACTAGGAATCCTGATAGGAAGAGGAAAACCATCTCCAACTGGGAATTCTTGTACAAATTGGAATCTGATTTATTCACCATTATAAATAGGAGGGTAGAGAGTGGCATAAAGGGAGGAGAAAAAATGGGAAGATGATGATGACGATCAGAATCATTACCATCAGACTTGCAAAAAACCAGAAGCAGAGCCGAGAAGCGTGTTTGAGTAATAAAAGTATCATCATTTTTGTGCCCGTGGACGTAGGTCGGACCAAGATCCGTCGAACCACGTTAAATCTCTTTGTCAATTGGCGTACTTATTTGTCTTTTGCTAAGTTTGCTTTTGGTCCCCCAAACCAAACAAATTTTATTGAGGGAGGATTACTCGGGAGTATATTCCCATATTTCCCTGAGACCACTTTTAGTATTGCGATTAAAAATGTGATGAATAAATATTGTTTTGTAATTTTAATTTATGTTAAAAAATAATTCCGACGTATTTTTCTAATATTTTAATGGGGGTAAAAACTAAAAATTTTAATTTTTGCAAAACATAATTTTTTTAAAAAAAATTAAGATTAATAATTATAATCTTTTAATTATTAATTTAATACAGACATTTTTTTTCACATAGATCTCGAAGAATCTACCCCAATCTAATTGAACCCCACACGAGACTCCTCAGTTAAAATATTGACAAATGGGCTCCACCAGTAAGGACTTGATCAAGATCTACGGTAGAGATTTTAAACAGCATCATCAATCACAGAATCCGCGACTCACTAAAGCAGGCCACGCGCTGAGCGACGTGATGACCAATAACGACAACTGGCCCAACATCCGACAAATATAATCCGCATTCCACTCCCTTCTTCACCTGGTCAATAAAACAAGCGGGCCCCACCACGCAATGCCTTCCCTTTTCATTGACGTGGGACACACGCGCGGATTTTCTTCCTCAACCGTCCTACCGTTATAAAGTGTGGGAATTTATAATATATTCAGGTAAAACTTATTTAGTATTCAAAAAAATATATAATTTTAAGAAAATGATACTTAAAATTCTAAAAAAGAGAAATATTTATCATCTAAAAATCATATTTTTTCAAAATTTTAAATTTCGAGCGAATAAATGATAAAATTTCTTAAAACTAATAATTGATTAATTCTAATAAATTTAGACACATAATAATATTTTCTCAAAATTAAATATTTTTTGACCATTTATGAATGCACAGATCGTAATTTCTCACAAAGTTTTAAACAATAAACACCTCGAGAGTTGCCCCGGTCCGCATTTTCAAAGTTTCAAAATCATTTCTAGTGGCACTCTTTGTTTAAAGAAAATATAAAGATTCAATTTCTTTTTTTTTTTATTGCAAAAAATAAAATAAAAAATATTGAAGCTTTTGGTGTGTACTCAAAACCAAAAAAAAAAAAAGAAATCGTGAAGCTTTTGGTGTGTGCTGCAGGCAGGCAGAGTTTTTTTTGCCTTTAATAATCAAATTGGAACTGATACAGAGAGAGAGAGAGAGAGAGAGAGAGAGAGGTTGATACAAGTTAGAGAGAGAATATGAACGTGGCGGGAAGACGGATGTCGAGATCTAATACGACGGCGCATCACAAGCGTCAATACTCTGATAACTTCCTGGACTCATCATTCAGTTCGAAATGGCTGCAATCTTCTAATGTTCATTCTTCACAGGTATTTGTTCGTTCGATCTCTATTTTTTATTTTTTATTTTTGGCTTTGACGGTCAAACTTCGACTAAACGGTTCGTTTTATGTACAGGACTTCGGATTATCTGGAGGAAGAATGAGCAGGAAGTCACCGGACCCAGCGACTCCGCCGGTTACCTCGCGGTCGTCGAGTATGAGGAAGAATGTCGACGATCGCGTGACTCCTAATGAGCTCAGCCCTGGCTTGCTGGATCTGCATTCTTTTGATACTGAGCTTTTACCTCAGGTCAGCACTCAGCACTGGCTCGCAGATAGCGTTTTTCCTTTTTTTTTTTTTTTTCCATTCATTTTATATTATAGATTGAGTTTTGTGCATAATCTTTTTTTTTATATATATATAATCACTGTGTGAGATAAATTTAGGATGTCTTGAAACAAGTTCAATTTCTCATTTGTAAATTGTGATCATGAAGCATATATACTTTAGTTGTGTCTTTACTTACATTTCAAGTCATTGCCATCAACTAAAGAATGAAAGAATTGACCGCATTATTGATTTGTTAATTTTTTTTTTATTTTTTTATTGGTAAACATAGATTAAAGGGAGGGCTGTGTTTACATTTTTTGTCTACTGATACTTATTAATTTATTCCCTAGACTTTGCTCACCAGAGCGCAGGAAGGTTACACGCTCCATCAACCAGTTTACAGTAAAAGTTTTGATGACTTTGAACCATATATGTCTACCAACAAACTCAGAAATCGAACCCAAGGTGTGCCGGAGAATAACCTTCATAAAAGTTTCTCTGGGGATAAAGAAAAGGCCAATAACGTTGCTAAGATCAAAGTGGTGGTATGTCTCTTGATGCCATGTCAATTCTTCTCTCTCTCTTGACCTGTAGTTTACTGTGGCTTGTAGAAAATGCAAAGTTGGCTCTAAGCAATCGAAGATATCTGTAAGTTGTTGATGCTAAAATGTCTAGTTACACTTCTCACTTCTCAGTTAACGAAGAAAGTGTTTAAATTTGAAGTTCAGTAATCAAATGAGATATAAGTAAATCTCAAGGTTGCCTAGTCCTAGTGTTTTCCCCACCTTTTTATTCACTAATAAAAATGGTAGTGTAATATCAAATGCAGGTGCGCAAGAGACCATTAAACAAAAAGGAAATAGTTAAGAAAGAGGAAGACATTATCACCATTTTACCACATTCCAATTATCTCACGGTTCATGAAACTAAACTGAAGGTAAGAGGTGGATATTTCTTCTAGCAGTTTTTTCAAAATTCAATTGAACATAAGAATCAAACTCTGCTGATACATGCTTGCAGATTCTTAGTATTATTCTCTTCTCTATCAAAGGTCTCCTGGAGTTTGGCTTAGTGTAATCGGATTGATGATGTTATAAATGTAAACTAGATGTTGACCAAAGCATTCAGAAATGCAGTTGACATAGTTTTTTTTTTTTTTTTTTTTTTGCCTTTTTAAATCTCAATTTTAATATATCCTTTCTGAGTTATGTTTTGAAGATTATACTTTTTCATTATCTCTCTCAGCTGTAACTCTCTATGTCTAAAAGAAATTTATGTCATCTAATTGCCTTTTATTCCTCAAAATATAGTTTACTGATCTCTGCAGGTTGACTTGACAGAGTATGTTGAGAGGCATGAATTTGTTTTTGATGCTGTTCTGAATGAAGATGTTACAAATGAGGAGGTGAATATTTGCTTAGACTTGGCTGACAATTACATGGATGCTGAATTCACTGGATTTTTGTGCTTACTATGATTGCAGGTGTATTCGGAGACTGTGGAACCCATAGTTCCCCTAATTTTCCATAAAACAAAAGCTACTTGTTTTGCATATGGGCAAACAGGCAAGTAGTTTGTGTGTCCTCAAAAGGAAAAAAAATATTTGAATGCTTTGACTGGCTTGTATCTGTTTAAATTGGGGATAATACTTTCCAGATATTAGTCACAATTATTTTTGTAGTGCTGTTTGCCGAAATTTGTTAGAATGGTAATATTTACTTGGATTTTTATACATCCATGTGAAAGAAATTCTAAAAGTATTAAACAGTTAACAAACTTTTCTGGATTTAAATGCATGGACATTTACTATTTGTTTCAATGTTTTTCCATTTGTAAAGCTAGTTCAGGACTATGCCTTTTAACATATTGTTGTAAACTTAAATACCATGCCTTCTACTGTTCCTTTTGTAAAAGTCTACAAATTATTTCTTACTTATTATTAAGCATGTTATGAGAATGTGTAAATATTCAGGAAAAAATTATGTGATGGTGATGCTTGCACACTCTTCACATCTATTTTTTCTCCTTGAGATGAAAGTAAATTTTAAGTCAGGATAACAATGCATGCACACTCTTCACATATGTTTCGATGGTATTTCTTCATATATTGTAATTAAAGAACATCTCTATCTTCCTTAAAAAAGAATGAGATATCTTCATCTTTGAGTTTAGTTTTTTTTGGTTCTTATTATAACATTGTCAATAAGCTTGAGTTCATCAATTTTTGCTTGTTCAGGGAGTGGAAAGACTTTCACCATGCAACCATTGCCCTTGAAGGCATCCCAAGATATTTTAAGATTAATGCACCAGATGCATCGGAACCAAGGATTCCAGTTGCATGTCAGTTTCTTTGAGATATATGGAGGGAAGGTTTTTGATCTCCTAAATGATAGGAAGTAAGTTATTCCAGCTTGTGTACTTCTGATATAACATGAAAAGAGAATTTAACTGCAGTCATGTTTATAGTCTTGCATGATATTTTAATTCTGCAGGAAGCTTTGCATGAGGGAGGATGGTAAACAACAGGTTTGCATAATGGGTTTGGAAGAATACAGAGTATCAAATGTTGACAATATCAGGGAGTTGATTGAGAAAGGAAATGCCACGAGAAGCACTGGTACGACTGGTGCAAATGAGGAGTCTTCCCGATCGCATGCTATACTTCAACTTGCCATCAAGAGATCAGCTGATGGTTCTGTGTCAAAGGCTGCTCGACTAATCGGAAAATTGTCTTTCATAGATCTTGCTGGGAGTGAGCGAGGGGCAGATACTACTGATAATGACAAACAGACAAGGTATTGCTGAATAGTAGTTAACCATTTCCTTCCATAAGAACATGAGCAGTTTCATATCTATTTTCCTTCAAAGCAATGGCACCATGCATTGCATGGAGCCTTGTGGCTCCCCTTATTCCATCCTCAGAATGTGCACAAACTGGATGAGCTAGTAGTTTGGAATATTTTTGAGTACCACCTTATAGATAATCTGTGGATTTCAATGAATAGTTTGTTCCATTTTTAATTTTTTGGCAGAATGGAAGGCGCGGAAATTAATAAAAGCCTACTTGCTTTGAAAGAATGCATTAGAGCTCTTGACAATGATCAGGGTCACATACCTTTCAGAGGAAGTAAACTGACTGAAGTTCTTAGAGATTCATTTGTTGGTGACTCCCGCACAGTTATGATATCATGTATCTCACCAGGCTCAGGTTCTTGTGAACATACTCTCAACACATTGCGATATGCTGACAGGTATTATCTTATGTAACCCCTTGCTCACTTTTCTCTTTCATAAAGGGGCAGGGGTGGGATGATTTTTTTTTTTTCACTTGAAATATTCTGATGGATATGTTTTCCAGGGTGAAGAGTCTATCAAAAGGGAACGTTTCTAAAAGGGATCCATTATCTTCGTCGTCAAACCTCAGAGACTCAACTGCATTTCCCTTATCTTCTGTTGCACCAACTAAATTAACATCTGAGGATAATTTAACAGATGTTCACCATGAGAAGAACAGGTTTGGATGGGCCAAACAAATTGAGAGAGAGCCAGCCGCACCTACTGGAGTGAATCATATTTGTACTGGAAGGGCGGAGGGATTTTTGGTTGCATCTGTATTTCAAGAATATTGCAAAGGTCAGAGAGGTGATCAATATGATGTTACTGAAGATGACTATGATAACTCTGAAGAGACTTATGAACAAGAGGAAACATCATGGCCGGATAATGTAAAGCTAGAGACTTACCAAATGCCAGCTTTGGAGGATAGACGGAAAACTGATGCTGTGAAGAAGAGGAGTGATCTCCCATCCTTCGTGGCAAACAACTCTCATTCAGATGATGACCTTAATGCCCTCTTAAAGGTAATAATATTTTAGATGTTTAATGTGGCTGTTGGGGTCAAGGGAGTTTTTATTTTATTATTGAAATTTTTTTATTCGTAGGATCACTTTGCCTTTACAATTTGTCATTCATTGGCAAGTGAAATTATCTACATTTTTTTTCAGGAAGAGGAGGATCTTTGTCAGCACATCATAGACAAGTGGAGGAGACAATAGACATAGTTCGAGAGGTAAGTGAAAATGCTGGCTTTCCTAATTTTGTTCTTCTACCATGGTCTGACTTGGTATGATTGTTCATTTTTATGCAGGAAATGAATTTGCTAGTTGAAGCTGATCAACCAGGCAATCAACTAGACATTTATATCTCTAAATTAAATTCCCTTCTTTCCAAGAAGGCCACTGGAATTCTGCAACTGCAGACTCGACTGGCTCAATTTCAAAGGCATCTGAATGAATATAATGTTTTAGTATCATCTTCCAGTTGATTTTGATCCAAGGGAGGGGTAAGAAAGCCATAGGGAGTTGACCATGGCCCATAGTCAATATCGTTTGTTGGAGGTTTTGTCTCTGGTATGTGTGATAAGTTCACCTTGTTTGTTATAGGTGGATATTGCTTTTTGCAATGGGTGTTTGGAGTAGAATATTGTTTCTTTTAATTTAAATTACTCTTCTTATGAGTCATTTGCTATTACGACTTCGGAGCTCATAGGAAACACGTTGAATGTGGGCATCTCTTTGTAAAAGCCATGCGGCAATATAGTCAGGAGAGATAACAACTTGTTTGGGTGCTGACTGAAAATAATTGAAAAAGAAAAAAAGGATAAGAACTACCTGTTTGGATTGCTGAGTTTGATATTGACCGAGGCTGTAAATTTCATTTGAAATGGTATTCTCTCCTCGAGAGCCATGTTGTATTATAGACCATGCTTGAACTTGAAGTGAAGCATTTTTTTGATATTTTTTACAAACTCATTTCTCATTGCCATTTTTTTTTTGCTTTACGACATTGAAAGGAGAGACTGTACTTCAGGCTTCATATGGATTTACCAAGTTCAGAAACGAAGTGCTTCGGATCTCTGCTCACTGGTATGTTGCTTGTATAGTTTTATCATTCTTTCAAATTATTGATATTTATCTTCAATTTGAGTTTGTATTTCTTGAACTAGATCTAGACTGTTTGCCCTGCACAACTCATCTCCATTTTGGGATATTCTAGTTGAACATAACTATAGTAAATTTCAAAAAAAAAAAAAAACATATAGTAAATTCATTTTGTCTGCAAAAAAAGAAAGGTGAAAATGGTTCATGGGCCAAGAAAAGAATGTCCCTGTATGGTGATGAAAGTTGGCTAGTGTAAGAACTACGGGTGGCAAAACGAATCAACGAATATAATTTGTATCGAATCTTAAACGAATCGATTCAAAATGTGATGAATTTGTATTCGATTCGTTTATTAAACGAATCCTAATATCAGGATTCGTATTCGATTTGATTATTAAACGAATCGAATATGAATATTCGTTTAATCATGATATTATTTAATAAAACAATTTACCACACTTGATTTATATTAATTTTTCATAAATATATACATATGAATATGTAATTAATATATTTACTAAAAATATCTCACTAGATATCGAAAATATTACATTTTCTATGGTAATTAGCTATAATTCTCGAATCTTAGTTGAAATTAACAAGAACTAGTAAATAAAAATAATAAAACGAATCCTAAACGAATAAACGAATCAATGAGCTTAAATTCATATTGATTGGTTTGATAAATGAATCGAATCGAATCGATCCATTTATTAAATCAATTCATTTTTTCAAATCCGTATTCGCTTTAAAGCGAATCGAATCGAAGAAGAAACGAATCCTAACCCAAATTGTTACCCCTAGGCTGTGCTACGATGTTCATCAGTTGTTTTTTGAATTATTTTTTTTTAAAACATCTGGGGATGATTTTATTTTGTCATAGAAAGAAGTGTCTCAGATGTTGGGTGGTTAGTGTTATTGACAGAGATGAATTTTGGATCATACATAATGGGAATTGCTACATTTTACACCTGTTGCATGTTAGAACCGTTATAAGTTTTCGTTATTAATTATCAGTTTCTGGTTACTGAGTACGAGTGTTGTTTTTGTTTTTTTTTTTTAAAGATGAATTTAGGATCATATTGAACGTGAAAGTGAGTAAAAGTCGGAAAAGAATGTGTTTAAGGAGTTTTAATGGTATTCTA